>JAKTTW010000070.1:0-63208 GCA_030560525.1 Diutina catenulata
CAGTCCGTTTTTTCGAATTTTCGGCCATTTTTTCAAAAGTCGCTTAAAATTATGGTTAAAAAATATGTCATCGATCTTGATGTGCATGAGCATAAAGCCCCTGGCTTTTGGGGGAATTTTCTAGGGGAATTTCAAAATTTCAATTCGACTCCCCTAAAAAGACCTTCAAAGATTGCTACAGTGGGGTGATCTCTACACTCTCTAACTAAACCAAATTCATCTCAATAGAACTGAATTGTGGCCTTTGTCTTTTATTTCTATCTACTAACTGGACCTTGAAGTAAACAATCTTGCCACCAAAGCCTGATGTGTAGAGGATGTTGCTTAGTTGCTTACAAAAGTAATTATGTTTTGGTGAGTGGTGGGCAAGCTCTTACTGGACTTCAGCTTAGTGACGCGGCCCTTCAAGTCCATCCGCTTGAACCAGTTGAGCGTCTTCAAGGTTTTCATCTTCTGCTTTTCGCCGTTCCCAGCGGACCCAATGATTTGGGCGTCCAGCTCAAGCTTGCTGCCTCCTGCCACCCTTGCTCGTCACCCTCGTACGATACCAAGTTGCGTGAGGGGCCATCAGCCACGACTGCTTCTCTAGCAAGAGGCAGAGCGACTTAAACGGCACGTTTTTCAGCGACACTTTCAAAAAACTACGCGAAGGTTCACCCTCGCCACAAATGATCCCAATCGGGCCATTGTGGGCCATGCAAGGGAGAGCATCACCCGGAGGCGAGAAGCAACTCCATGGACCCACGCCTTCGTCTCGTTGACGTTGTCTCCGTACACCAGAGGAAAAGGTTCAGGCCCCATAGCGTGAGCTCGGGCTTGAAGTACAGGCCCTTGATGCATCCAGAGAACACAAGGGCGTGACCATCGGTGTCACCGACCGCGATAAACCACACAGGTGATGGTCAGGCACATGGGCTTTTTCAAGTGCTTCAGCACCCACCAATTGATCCCCTCCTAGTTGTAGCACGGCCACCACGCGGTCTGGCGAGCCAACGGCAGACTTGCAACACGGGGCAAGCTTCCATCCAACCTTTTTCTACACCGGGGCAGGCCGCTGGTCTACCCTCCTACACGGAACAGGCCCCTGGCCCACTGTTCTACACCCGGGGCTATGCCCTCTGGGGCCTACTTCCCCGGTGTGGCCGTTATCAGCCACCCTTCTACAAACCGGCCGTGGCGCCATGGTCCGGGTGGCCCAGGTGACTTGGCGCTATTGTCATTATAGCATAGAGTTCCAGTGGCCAAGCTGGCTAGTATTGCTTCCACACGAGCAGGCCGTTGGCCCACCTTCCTAGACCAGAAGTAAACCCTATTAGGCCCACTCCTCTAAAGTGGGATGGTTAGCCACCCTACTATTTCGGTGGTAAGACCCCCTTGGACGAATCCCTCCAGTGTGGCCGTGGTCAGCCACCCTTCTACAAACCCGCCGTAGCGCCATGGTCCGGGTGGCCGGTGGCTCAGCACTACTGTCATTATAGCATAGAGCAGTGACCGGGGTGGTTAGTGTTGCTTCTACACGGGCCAGGTCGCGCCCTTCTACATGGGGCAGGCCGCTGTTTCACTCTTCTACACCGGGGGTAAGCTCTCTTGAGCCCACCTCCCCAGGGTGGTCGTGGTCAGCCACAAGTTTCTTAACACCATTGGCGTGGAGTTCTTGAGGTGCCCATGAGCACTTTTTTGTTCTCCACAAGAATGAGACTTCAACGGTTTTGATTGATTGAGGGCCAAAGACAAGTTTGGGGTACCTCAAAGTCTTTATTTGTTTGCATCGTGCTCTTTTTCCACAGCAGCTGCCTCAATGGGTTCATTTAGCGTGTCCGTACGTAACTAGACGTTCTATGAAGGGCCTAGACGCCATGTGTGATTCTGTGAGTTTGTAACTGCTTGGTGGTCGTCCTTGTTAAGCTGGCCAGGGTCACCCTGGGAAAGTGGGCCTTAAAAGCCTGCCCCATGTGGAAGGGTGGGCCAGGTAAGGGGACCATCCTCGTCAAAAATGCTTTTGGCATTGCCCAACAAATGGCGGAGGGAAAAAGTTTATTGTTACCGTTTGAAATCGTGAACAATAAAACCATTGGCAAAAATCGAAGGCAGGCTTTGGTGCATCTCAATGCCAATTTGGATGGAGCGTTGACGATGTATGTTGAAGAGAGTGCGACTGTCACAATGGCACAATCAGGTATTTAATCTAAGTTGGATTCAGCTGTAACAGAATGACTACAACTATACATGGGTCTATTATTTCGAGTTGGACGCGTAATATGTCAAAGCTGATCAATTATCAGAATTACGAAGTTTGGTGCCCCAGTTGGAAACTATTCTGCACACAAGTGTTCCAAACACTACCATCAACGCGCCACGAATACTTAAATAGCTATATTAGATTCGAGAATCCTTCGGAAGTACGATGGCGATACAGTTTCTTTTACTACTACTGAGACAAGGCAAGGTTCGCCTAAACAAATGGTACCAAACTATATCGCAAAAAGAGAAAGCAAAGATTACGAGGGAGCTCACCACATTGATCTTGGCCCGTCGTGCTAAAATGTGCAACGTGTTGGAATACAAAAATATCAAGATTGTTTACCGTCGTTATGCTTCGTTGTTTTTTGTTGTGGGAATCGAGGCTGAAGATAATGAGTTATTAGCTCTTGAGATCATTCATCGATTTGTTGAACAAATGGATCGAATGTACGGGAACGTCTGCGAGCTTGACATAATCTTTGGATTTGACAAGGCATACCATATTTTGGATGAGCTATTATTAGACGGAAGGATTCAGGAACTGTCAAAGAAAGAGGTCTTGCGTCGTGTAGCCCAGCAGGATGAATTGGAGAATATGGATGATTTTGGGAGTGTTTTAGCATGAATAGGTCTATGTAAGTTTATATGGATAATTTAGAGGTGGGAACCGAGAAAGTAGGGTTGAAAACGTTTCCAAAAGAGTAACACACACCTCCCCCTCCTACAATGTGTATATTGTCTTGATCCAAAAGTACTTGGTGACCGATTAACATCAGACTCTCCAAGTTTCTTGAAACCATTTGTTTAGTGTCGATGTTAAAGATCACGATATCCTCGACCAAAGCCAATGGGTTAATTCCGCCAATCACAACTAGAGAATTTTTCACGAAGACAGCCTGAGCGCCAATTCGACATAAATGAGGATGGTGGAATATCTCCGAGGCCTTCAAAGTTTTGGGGTTGATCTCGTAAAGAATTGAAGAAACCGACGGGGCCAAATGCTCTGTCATCCCACCAAACAAATAGAGTATATCACGCGTTGGGACGTATACGAGGGCCGCACTAGCGAGTCGGGGCAGATCTTTGATCAATGTGCTTTTCTCTGCAACGAGATCGTAAACTATAAGTCCTTCAATTGAGGCAATCAAAACTTTCGTTGGCGATAGTGAAACTGTGCTGTGGCGAGAGATGGAAAAGGGGAGTGGCTTTAGCTCAGTCCATGAAGTGTCTTCCAAGTTCAAAACCCAGACGTCGGAGAGGTTATTCTTGGGACGAGTACGGCCACCAATAAGTACCGCACGCGTCCGACTCAAGGAAGTTAAAGTGTGGTTCATGCGAGCTGCAGGTGCGGCATCAGGAGGAAAGCTTAAAGGGGCCCCTTTGACAGTGGTTATGGCACTGCGTGATTGCCCTAGACCGCCATTGACCACCAATTTGCCATCTAAAAAGCATGCAGCTGGAAACTTGAGGTCAACCAGCCTTGAAGTTGACCACTCTGTAGAACCATGATGGGGTAATTGCGTCGGAAGCTCGGGAAGATCAGGAAAATACAATTGTTCGCCTTCGGTAGAAGCATGAGTGACCAAATAATGGTGACAAAATAAAATGAACTCTTCCCACTCGTCAAAAATTTCAACGCTATCCACTTTGGCCCGCGTCTCCTCATCTATGAAATCTCGCCAAACCTCATACAAATCTCGCAGCTCAACTGAGTCGAACCACTGTTTAAACCGATTCATTTCGGACTCACGGGTTGAATATTTGGTGATCAGTTGGAGAGGATGTCGTAAATGATCGAAATGGTATGTCATTTTTTTGGAAAATACCGTGTCCGACCCCAAAGGCATGATCTGTTCGAGCACTATGAAGTGCACAACTTTTCCCTTTGCCCTCAACGCGGCTGAAGCTTTGATTACTGCATCCGCATCTCTGGGTTTCATGTAAGCTAATGATACTTCGGCTATGAAAACCACAACTTCTTCGATAACTTGATGAAGACAGTTCTCATAATTCTGCAGGTCATTCATGTCACACCCAATTGCTTGGTAGTTTTGTGTGGAGAGCACTTGCTGTATGGCTGATACTTTTTCCATGGCTAATTTGTTCGCGATCAAGTCTGGATAATCAAGGTCATAAAAGGTCGTAACTCCACGATTGGCAAGCTGGAATGGTAGCGGGTCATATCCGCATCCTAAATTAACCACAGCTATCATCTTTTCGCGGTTGCTTGCCACAATTTGTGTCACTAAACGCTTGATGACCTCCATACGAATCCAGTAACCGCGATTGATCGCAGGGCTTCGACGTTTTGCCTTCGGAACAAAATAGCGAAACCATTCACCCAACAGTGGTTCAACAACGGGAGTGTAAAGCTGTTCCACCAGGCGTTTCGATACGATCAGCAGATTGTTGGTGCCTTGGACTTGGATATCGTGATAATTCCTTCTGCGAAGCTCTTTTTGGCGTTGAATTTCCTTCTGTTTTTGAATGGATGCATCACGTTGTGCTTTTCTGATCTCATCATCCGTGGTTACGGGTGATTGTGGTGTCATCTTGAAGGCTAGTCCGAGAGGGCCAATATTTTTCAACCGAACGCTATGTCAACTGCGATGCGCGGAAGGAAAAGATGTGCCTCTAATCCGAAAATGTTACCGCCTTTTTGGCAGCATCACAAACAGTGTATTTGCTCGATCCTACTATTTAACCTATCCTAATAACATCCATGTACGTCACCCTTGCGCATCCACCTTGTATTCTTTCCAGAGTCCCGATAGAACCTCATCAACGTTTTCGATTCGGGTATGTTGCATAGTAATCAAATACTTCGCCGCAGCAAGTGTAGCCCGTAGATCAGCCACAGACTCTGGAGTCGAATTGGCGGTGCCATCACCTTCGCCACCTTCGCCTTCTTGTTTATCGCGTTCCTCGCCAGTTTTCACGGGCTTGTTAGACGCTGTAGCGGCTCCAGCCTTGATCCACACTCGACCGTTAGTTCCGACTGCAATTTCAAAAGCACACTTTGCAGCTAACTTCTCTAAAATCCTCAGACGATGATTAAAGAGTAATTCACGGGCGTACGCTAAGTTTCCCAACGACACTACTAATCCCAGTTCATCGAGTGGTCCAAATCCACTTTCCTTACCAGTAGCATCCATGCATTCGATCTCGATATCAATTCCCGGGATTGCAGAAATTACACGGGCATAAACCGCTTGACCGTTTTTGAGTTGGGGTCGATTCTTTTTTGTGGCGTTAGCGAATGCCATGAAACCAAGTAGAACCGGTTGGCAATAGTCTTGAAGCTGTACCTTATACAGCTCACCGATAGTACCAGTGACTATGCCCACTACGAAGTCGTTAGCTTGTGGAGCATAGCGTTTAGCAGCGGACTCGATATACCCAACAGTTCCATTTTTGCGATCGGTGGTGTGGTAATGTCCAACAACAGTTGGGATGCTAACATCATTGTGCACGTAGATACCAGGCCCTATGGTAACAAGGGACTCTTCAATGACGTCGCTGGGAAGTATCATCAGAGGATATGGCGCATCTACACACAGCGATAGTTACGATGGCAGGCTCAATGCTCACGTGACCACCAGAACAAAAGCCATGAAAGATACACAATTCAAGATGTACTGAACTTGCAACAACCGCATGGAATTAACTCGTTATCGTTTTTATTTTCTATATGCGAATTAGGCACCAAAGTGCTCCTGTTGTCTCAAGCGAAGAGCCTCCTTTTTGACAGACTGAGGGGCACCCAACTGCGCGAGTAAGGGGTGTCTCCACTGCTTTGTGAGAGAAAAAATCTTTTCGGAGATTTCGATAGGGGCAATGTCCAAGTCCGCAAAAGTCTTTGCCGAAGGGTCTACAACTTGATCAATCAAGTGACGCTGGACTTGGTCGGGGTTGGTAGTGCGCCAGTACAAAAACTGTTTCGCAGCAGCAACCAACTTAAGAGGTAACAATGGGAACTGATAGTCGGCGAACAGGTAGTTGAGGGGACCGACATGGGCATAGTTTTGAGTGATACCGTGAATGATTTCACGAATCTCGCGGAACAGCAATTGCTGAGGCCCATACAATTCATAAGTCTCACCCACAGCGGCGTCTTTGTAAACCAACTTGCAAACTGCCTCGGCCACGTCCATAACATCGACCGGGCGAACGATTTTGGCGTTCCGGTTAGGAGTCCACATCTTGAGCTTGGGACCCAAGTAGTTGAGAAGATTGTCCTCGCGACCGTACATAGGGGCGGGACGGACAATGGTGGCCAAAGGGTTCTGCTTCACGATAGCCTCCCCAACCCCCTTAGTGGCGTAGAAAACCAGGTCAGATTCAGGGTTCGCGTTGTACAGCGAAACGTGAATCAACCGCTTGGAGTGCTCCTGGCAAAGATCAGAAATCCGCTCGGCGATGGCAATGTTGGTGTCAGCCATCGAGAAGTTTTTCGTGTTGTAGTCAGTGCCAATGGTGTTAACAATGACATCAGAGTACTGGATGGCGTCACGCAACGATTGAACGTTACGCAGGTCGATTTCGACGTTAACAATCTTACCCAAGTCACCTGTGACCTTCAAAAACCGCTTCTTGTAATCGTCACGGAAGGGAACAACAACATGGGCACCACCAATACCATCAAAGCCAGTAGCGAGCTTAGAAGTAATATAGCGACCCAAAAAACCTGACGCACCAAACACAGTGACCGTCAAGCCCGCCTCAGAAGAACGGCCGCCAACACCATAGCCGATCCGCACCTTGTTGTCAACGCGGTAAGTGTCCGAGACCGTTTGAAGGTGGCGCGTAGCCATGGTCTGCATTCTAAGCCCAGCACGGGTAGTTGAACGAAGCATGGTAGTATGTTCTCTGGCCCTCACAATTGAAAATGTGAAAAATCTCATTGGCTGGTGTGCACTCACCAAATAGTGCGAAAGGTGCGGCGCACTAAAGAATGCGGTGGGAAAGGCCGAGTACGAAAACATGCACACATTCATCAACGAGGGGATTTAGTTTAAATACCCCATTACGTGGACAAAGATAGGCATGTTTGGTTAACCTTAAAGCGTGTGTATTTTTTGATTTCTACATCTCTCATAATCGGTAATTAACAAAATAAAGCAAACGGGGACATTACAAAAAGTAATCGGGCGTTTTTCTCGTGACGGTGGGCTCACCTGGACGGACACTTGGATCGTATTGCAAAAACCGTCTGTTGTGGTGCTCATCAACCTCCATAATTGCCGCTTGGTTGCCACATCGATAGCAATAATTAGGGGCCGAAAAGATTGTTACCACCGCTTCTTGATGGGACCAAGAGAAGCCTTCCATCACCAATTGGTGCGCACGAGCGATCAACAGCAAATCATTAGTATGGTTGAATTGCTCGGAGATATCTTGCCCAAACGTGAAACCGGCACCTCTGGGCGAGATACCCCACCCACCACGATCATCAGGGTCCGACCATAACAAGTCACACATGGGACCCTCATGCGGCACCTCTTGGATACGGTTGAGCTCACGAACCTGGTCAATAGTTTCAACCATCGGCAGTAATCCACCGTGCAAGCAGAAAATGTTGTTGTCGACTAACGCAGTGATAGGGAAGTAATCAAACAAATCAGTAAACAACTTCCACACCGTAGCGGAGCCATATTTTCGCAAGCACTCGTCGTAGAACCCGTATACTTGGGTGATTTGCCGCGACTCATGATTCCCTCGCAAAATTGTAATTCGACCAGGGTATCGAACTTTCATGCAAACGAGATACAGCACCGTTTCAACGGAGTAATATCCACGATCAACATAGTCTCCCATGAACAAGTAGTTCGTATCCGGACAGGGCCCACCAATCTTAAATAACTCGATCAAATCGTGGAACTGACCGTGCACGTCGCCACAGATTGTCACGGGAACTGAAACGGGCTGTACGTTTTCCTCAAACTGTAAAACCTCAATAGCCATGTCGCACAATTGCTTCACTTCGGCCTCCGTGAGGGGTTCACACTTAGACAATTTCTCACACCATTCATCAAGCTGGCTCACAGTAGTTGCATTCAAGTCAGCAGTTTGGGGGTTAGTGCCTTCGGCGCCCCCCAGCGGCTTCACAAGTGACTTCTTCTCATCAACGTCTTCCATTACAACGTCAGCATCCAAATCCATCTAGAGTGTTAGTATTCGAGCATTTGGTTTCGCAGCTCCTAGGAAGTTCCTCATCATTTTCACGCAAGTTTAGTCTATATCCATTAATTTTTCAATGGAATCGTGACCCATCTGTGATTGCCTGATCTGCACTCTCCATCACAAGTGATATGGCGGTTGTAGCTGGTCGAACCACCGACCAACTGACTGCAGAATTGACAACCTTTGCAAGATGAGTAAGGGTATATCACTCAATTGAGAAGTGTTTCCATGGGCAGAGACACTCACAACAAGTTTGGGCATGCTTATATCGGGAATTAGCCAAGGGTCCAATAGCCGAGACTGCGCCATCGTGAAATTGTCACTCACAATTCAAATCCATGATGTATGGGGAACCTCCTTTTAGACAACGAGCAACACGCGGATCATTGGATACATACCTTTTCTATCTTCAGACTGGCGTCTTTCACAAAACGAGAAGTTGGGTGAGCAGTACAGTTTTGTTGATTCAAATTTGTCGAGTAGTTGCTCGCACACGCACTCACTGCACACACACCTACTGGCGAAAATAGAAGCGCACGATAGCTCCGAGGTCGAAAGGCAATCTCCTAGAGTATGCTAAACGAATAAGTCGATTGCATGTTGACTTAATTTCACTTTCCCCTCTACGATTTATGAAATGATGAAATGTTTTAATCGCCAGCGTGTTGTTTTTCATGCGCCTGAACAGATTGACGTGGTGTTTAACACCTCCGAAAACAAACGCATTCCTTTACTTTGATTCGAGGATGCAAACCAAAGAGACTGGACGTCCACATTACACATTACACTCTCAGTTGCATCTGTTTTGATTCAGCTGCAATCTTACAACTATTCAAATCCCAAAATCCACGTGACCCTGGATAGGCGCACTGGGAACATCCTCCATGAATGATGGCAAAAGTAAGGATACTTCTTGGATACGAGCAATTCGATCAACGTGGAGCAAGCTAAGCTTCTGTGCATGGTTTTTGTTCGATATGTTTCGCGTATAAATGATATTTCAGTGACTGTTGCTCTCAGCCGCACTGTTAGAAGTACTCAACCCGAAGTAATGAGGCTGGGACGCTTCCTCGCTAATTTGGGTGAATAAGTTGAATAAATTATTCAGCAGTTCACTCATAGGAATGTCCCAGTCAGTAGGTAAAGATTCCTCCGTGGCGATGTGCGCTGGGGGGTATTGAGGTGCCGGCAAGCCTTGTTCCATGATTCCGTTGTGAGATGCGGTTGGTAGTTGTTCGCTTCGCTTTTGTTTGAGACGATCACGAGCTTGATTGAGGCGACTGAACCAATTATAGAGCTGCGGACTGGCACGAATCAATTTATTAATGTTGTTGAAATGTGGAAAGTGCGGTATAACATTATCAGAAATGGCCACCATAATGTCGTCGATGGCATTTCCTAGCTCTAGCCGGGCCCTCATCATGTGTAGTAGCTGTGGCAACAATTGATAGTTCAGCATCTGGACTTTGAACGCATCCAGATCCAGTGTGGCTAAAATGCTTGTAATAGCCGCTAAAATCCTATCCACTTCTGCAGCTGCCAGCCAGTGGCCCAAAACACAAATCAACTTAAACAACATAACTTGTTTGATCACCTCGAATACAGCATCTTGGCTAAAAGCAATTACTTGGTCACGGAGGTTCGGGTATTCATTGGCGGAAGAATGCCCAGGGATCAGTTGGAATGTCAAACGACCTAATTTCTCCATTAGCCCAGGGACTTTGTCAATCAACTCTATGAGCTCGAACAAAACATTCTTGTCAAAGGCATTGTCAATGTTCACCATCCGACGGTTACGATACTTCGCGCGATCGAGTTGAAAGGTAATATCGTTATTTCGAAGCCCCATGCTGTATGTAGTCAGCAGATACAATAGCATGTATCGTTCCCAAGTATAAAGCATTTCGAACATTTCGTAAAGCTGTACCGCTGCTGCTGCATGGTCCAGAGCAGACTTCAAATTGAGTAGTTGGTAGTATGTAAGCGACCTTCTGAAGAAAATCAACTTCTGCTGCTCTTGTTGCTCGTTGCCGTAGTGGCCAATGGATGGAGTATCGCCACCATTCATGACGTTCGTTAGGTTGAGTATGTGGTAGTATGTGCACAAATGCAAACATCCTAGCAGTAAATTGTAGTATACGGCAAACAGGTTATTGTTGTATCCGCTCATTCGTTCACGGTTTTCGACACCCAAATGCTGCGCCGGAATGACGGCCGGTACAATGAAGTTCTTCTCAATGAGCGAAAACACTTCGATGCATTTGAAATGGGCAAGATTCTTAAAGTTTTTGAAGTTACGCTCTTGTATATGTCGCTTCAGGTACTTGATAAAACCCCGATACTTTTGCTTTTTTAGCTTGATCAAAATCTCAGCAATCAACAAGTTTACCAGCAAAATTGATAACAAGGTCAGCAAAAACACATTATCGTTATGGTACTCGACAACAATAATTTCGCGATCCATGGCATCTCCAGGAAAATTGACCGTCAAAAATTGAATGAGTTCCGTAAAGTTTATGACCAACAGTTGAACAGTAAAGGGCTTCAACAATTCGAACAAAATCGGTTCTTCGCATATAAGGCCAAGGTTCTCTTGAAGATTTTGAGGTGTTAGTAAATACGGTTCACTCAGTGGCGTCTCTGACGCAGAAGTCTCCGGCAGAAGCAGTTCTTTGGTGGGAACTAATGTTCGTATCAGCTTTAAAGTTTTTTTGTGTAGATTCTTCGGTCCCAGCTTTTTGCGTTGACGTAGCAGTGTACACTGCAAACCATTGGCGACACAATGAGAGCAGGGGCGTTGCAGTTCGCACCTCACCTTCCTGATAGAGCACGCATCACACGCACGCACCCCCAGTTTGCGTTTTGTATTTGTGGCATCACTGTAGTGGTTGTTGGAGTTACCATCAGAAGGACCTTGTGAAACCTCTTTTACTCCTGTCTCATCGTTTGAGGGTAATAAACGCGCTTGAGTGGTTTCTGCTGGAACCAGAATCCGTGTCCCTGGATCTCCTAGTAGGGGTAGATTATCCATAACGCCGCAGATTAAGTGTAAAACTCGCAAAGATTGATCTGATACAGAGCTCGTTCAAAAGGTACTCTGGTCGTGCGCCCTATTATGCACTCCCATGATCCATATGGTATTTGTGCGCTAAAATGTTTCTTCAAGGTTCATCATTGGTTAATTAATTCAGTGCTTGTGAACTGATCGTATTGATTATGTGGTTGTTGATTTTAAACGGAGTGTTGGGGGGTTCCCTTGCAGGTGATGTAACGTTGTATTTTCTGGACGATGTGTTGCAGAAAATTGCTAAATACTCTTCTCGAATTTTAAGGTACAAAGACGTGTCAAATGGCGGGTAAACTTCTGAACTGCGCAATCGCCGACTTGGAATCTTATTTACTTTTGCAGAATCTTCTCCGAATCTGCCGAAAATTCTTAAAATTTTGTGTCCTTTATTAAATTCTTCCTTGACTATAAAGTACAATCACGATGTCCTAACGGAAACACACACGTAATTTCTCTACTCAAAATTTCTTTGACTGTTATTTAAAGAAATCTAGCTTAAACGGCACGGGGCTAAGATCTCACCCAACAAGTGTGGAAACTCAATGTGACCACACGTGACCATATTGGTAACCTAGATGTAGCCTAAGGTCATATTTCGATCATGGGAAGTCGTCTATTCGAAACCTTCCCTTTATGATCATTGATATTGGAGATTCGACTACGCTAAACCTTTTTCTCCCGGTCAGACGCAACAAAAATGATACTTGTAGTTCGTGGCTTTATGGCTGTCGAAAGCTGCTTTACGAATATTCATCTAACGTTGCCACCCAATCAACCAAACCAAACCTACATATTATTTCAAGTTCCTCTTTGAGGTAGGCTAAAATCTGAAGGCTGAGATACGATTCCAAGCCATGTCATTTCACAGCCACGACGAAGCTTATTACAAGTCATCTAGTACTTTTTGCGCCAAGTCTAAGGTCTTTTCCGGAAAACCAGCGGCACGCGCCACTTCTAACGCGTAGGATCGTTCACTTATACCTGGCTGTAGTTGATAGTCCGTGACTTGGCCGCTAACCATACGCGTGCGCCGGAATGCAATTTTTTGCCTATTGACGTCATGTTTGTCAAGAATCAGGGCTAGCTCTGGTCCATAATGAGTAGCAAACAATGTACGACACTTTGTGACTTGCAATAGATGCACAAGTGTAGCGTAGGCAATCGCCAAGCCCTCCTTACCGCTAGTGCCTCGACCAATTTCATCAACTATAGCTAAGGATCGAGACGTAGCATGATTCAAGATCGACGCCGTTTCAACCATTTCCACCATGAATGTACTAAGATCACTGTACAAGTCATCCGATGCACCAATTCTTGTAAAGATGCGATCAACAACCAGTAGAGTTGCCTTCGAAGCGGGCACAAAGGAGCCAATCTGAGCAAGAATGACAATTACTGCGTTCTGACGTAAAAAAGTACTCTTACCCCCCATGTTGGGACCGGTGACCACCCAAATCAACGAGGACCCATTTAACTGTGTATCATTCGCGAAAAATTGCTTGCCCGTGTGCTGAAGACCATTCTCCACTACTAAATGACGACCATCTCGCACCGATAGTTGATTGGTTTTAGTGAACTTAGGACAAACTAAATGTTGTTCGTGAGCTAATTTTGCAAGTGATGATGTCACATCAATAAAGTCTGCCACTCGCGCCAGCTCACGAATTGATTGTGTGTTGTCACTAACCATTGAGCACAAATGAGCTATGATAGAGTTCTCTTCATTTGCGATGGATGTTACCACATTCATAATATCATCTTGTAGGTGACTCCAATCAGGTGGTTTACAGATTAGTGACAGCTTACGCTTTTCACGAACACTTTCAATATATTCCTCCAAGATTGTCACATATTTCATACGTGAGGAGATGTGGATGATGTTTTGATGGCGTCCATGGACACTTTTTTTCACGACCATGACTTTTGGATCCACTACTCTGAGTTTCTTTTGCAATTCGACGAGCGTATCGGTCTGCTTTTGAATCAAATTGTGCAATTCTCGATGAAGATAAATCAACTTCTCGTTATAGTCTGGGCGCACGGAGAATTCAAATTCGCGAGATTGATCAGACTCAATTTGATACTTTTGTACGTCCGTATTCTTGTACAACAGCGACACCTCGAAATCACACTCTCCAACTTCCTCCTCCGAAGCCGCAAAGCTGGTCTCATCATCAATTTTCAGTGACAAATCTCTTCTGAGAGTATTCTTGATCTCATCAGCCACATGAATGGGCGGCTGGAATTCATCAATTAATTTTAAGAGGTTCATACCAGCGTCCTTTGATTTTAATGTATTGCGGAGCATTTGAAATTTGTCGATGGTCTCCGCTATACCGAGTAGCGTTGCAGGGCCGGATGAGGGTGTGAACCCTATCGCTAGTCGCTGTATTGCTCGCACCACATCTTCGATGGTAGAAAGTTGTACGCGCACTAAACGCCTGAGCTCTGGTTGTCTCAAGAACATGCCACAAAACCACTGACGCCTTTGGATTTCCTCCACGTCTAGTAATGGAGAGTTCAACCATTGTGACAACATACGGGTTCCCAGCGTGGTTATGGTATGCTTTAATACACTGAACAACAGACCGACTACCAGACCCTTTCCACCATTTTGACGATGGACTAGTTCCAAAGCGTCGCGAGTACGGGAATCCATGTGAAGATATTTTCCAGACAAAAACTGTTTAGGAACATCTAAATCAAGCACCGCTTCTGGAAGGTTGACATTCACATACGAAAGTACTAAATGCATCGCCGCCAGCTCTCGAACACTGAACAGCTCCATCCGCTTACGTACCCGTTGTTGATTGTGAACGAAGTTAAGCTTGAGATCGCGATAAATTGGAGAGTGAAGGCGTGTAAAGTATCGACCCAAGATTGTGAGTGGCGCCCACCATTTCACTAAAGTAGCTGCCGGAGTAGTAAGTACGATCTCCGATGGGGATATGCGTACGATGTCCCCTATCACATCATGCAAAGTTGTTTCTTGAACAAAAAATTCTCCCACCAGCAAATCCAACCATGCGAGACCTACAGAGATCAGAGGATCAGCCACTTTGGTCTCAAGATTCGGTGGGAATGAAATCGCCAATAAATAGTTATTTCTCGCATAATTCACAAACAGCTCATCTATCAAAGTTCCAGGACTCACGATTCGACTTACCTTTCGATGGATGACAGTGTTTTCGCCTTCCATGTATTGGTCGATTATAGCTACCAGTGCACCTTGGTCATGAACAAGCATCTTAACAAATTTCTTTAGCTGGTAGGTAGGAAAGCCACACATTGGGATTGAATAGTTGGTGGTGCGTTTCTGTGTGACCTTGATACCAAGTAGGGGGCCGAAATTCTCCGCTTGTTCAAAGTAAATCTCATAAAAACTACCCACTTGGACCACACAGACACACCCTGAGTACTTATCCATGTATGCTCGGATAGCCAGGTACATTGGGGGAAGACTGTTTTTGCCATTTCGCCCACCACGATCCCATGAAGGGAGCGGTTGCGCTGTCCGTACTGAATTCCCAAGTTTGACAGTCTCAAAACATGAACTCTCTGAGCCTTTGTACACACAAGCTCCAACCACATCGCTTTCTTGAAAAGTTCGCCCACCTTGTCCACTTTCTTCTAGCGGGCTGAACGACTTCGTAGTTTCAATATGCAACAGCTCTCGAGCACCAACGCCGTGCGGACGATTTGAATCACTTGTGAGGGACTCTCTTCTCGAACTCACCCTTTTGCCACTAGAAAGTTCTCGAGTAAGAGTCTGGGAATATCTTGAGAGCCCTTCCGAACGTAATTTGATTGTGAATCGCCATCTAAGCATCCCGATTCTTTACTACAATGCTGTGATGTTTGTTATACCGCGTCGAAAACCCGGGCACAAAACCTCATATCATTATCTCATATTTGCGTATTAAGGTTCACTTCTTACGGGTAGACCTACGAGTGGCCGGAGTAGATCGTGTCGCTCGTTTAACCACAGGTTTAGATGCGGCTTTCTTTGGCTTGGCACGCGCACGTCCCCGAGGCTTGGCTTTCGAGTCCTCATCAACCTCATGATCTTCGTCCGCGCCCTCTTCATCCGCGTCTTCCTCATCATCGCCGTTATGTTCGTCACTGTCATCTCCTTTCTCATCGTTCTCCTCTGTCTTGGCAACTCGGCGACTGGTGCGAGGAGTAGCCTTCGGTTTAGGAGTTGACGCCTTCTTAGGTCTCTTTGGGGCAGGTGTTTCATCCGTCTTCGAGGCAGCACGCGTGCGTTTCTTGGGTGTACTTGTTGCTTTGTTGGACTTTTTGGGCGTGGCGGCGACTAAACGAGTAGTGCGTTTACGAGTCAGCTGGCGAGTTTTAGGCTTATCACCCTTTTCTTCATCCTCTTCGCCTTCCTCCTCCTCATCATCATCGTCATCTTCGTCACTTCCACCAGAACTTGGCGTAGGAGAAGTCTCTGCGCGCCCCTCGTTCTTCACATCTTCTGACTTCCCACTAGTGGACACGGCCAGCTTGTTGCGCAGTTCGTCATCCTTCAATTCCTTCATATCCTCACGCTTTTCATCCAGTTTGTGCTTGGTGCGTTTTCTGTTTTGGACCGAGACGTCTGTTAAACCATCGCCCTCATCTTCATCGCTGCTGCGTTCAACTTCCTCAACTCGGTCCATGTCCCAGAACTCGGCGAGCTTCAGTGTGATGTCGGCTTCATTGAAAGACGCTGCGCGAGGCGATTCGTTCAATCCTTCAACAATTTTAGCGATGTTCGTTTGACGGTTCTTGCCAGCGGGTTTGAAATCGCAGACCAAGTTGAAGAACCTGATCTCGTCGTCTTCAGTCCACAAAACCAGCAGTGCAACCATGTTGGGGATGCAACTGAAGCCTATAGTTGATAAAGATGAATTTTAAGATTCAATCGATTACCGATACTCGTTTCCGTGGCGTAGTTGTGTTATTGTGGTTGTCGTCGTAAATAGATTGTTCGCGGATGATATCTGTGCATCAATTCTCATGTCCGAAAAAAATACCCCTTCCAACTAATACACCAGAGAGGAACACCATTTTGAAATGAACAGAACAAAAGCTTCAGCATGACTCGTGAATAATAAAATACAATAGACACCTCTGTTGCAATAAGAGCAAAAAAAAGCGTTTAATTAGTGCACATTAAAGGCACCTTCAGTTTGCCAAAATTTAGAGGCTGCTTGCACGTCGGGTGGGGCAAATGTTTGGTCTATCCATCCCCCAACTTAACCGTACTTCACTCGATTGTGAACCTAGGTACAGGACCTGAAAATTTTCAGATTTCGCACACACGAAAGTATCCAGGTCCATACTTAGCACACCAAAATGCCGAGAAAGGCCCAGAACATCAACTCGTTAGCCCGCGGGCGTATTCGGGCTTCCATGAACAAGTACAACTTGTTCAATTTGTACAAAAAGGGACGCATCCTGTACACTGGTCAGACGCTCTACCAGCAAAAATGGATGGCGAAACAAGAAACCCGTTCTTACCATGGGGAGCATCTTACTGAGCTGCGGTGGAAAACCTTATTTACTCCTTCGCTTGAAACTGTCGCACAGATGGATGCTACTCTTCGTGGGAAAGAAGTTGCAGAAACTCCGATGCCGTTGCAAACGTATGCTACCCTTGAAAAACGCTTGGAGTTTGCGGTTTTTAGAGCTTTATTCGCATCTCTGGTTCGCCAGGCTCGCCAGTTCATTCTCGGTGGCCACGTCGCAGTCAACGGTGTTACTATCAAACACCCTCTGTTCCCTTTGCACCCCGGAGATGTGTTCAATGTGTCGCCCGAAAAGGTGCTACTCGCTATGGGGCGGACTAAGCCCAGTTTAGAACACGCGATGAAAGTAGACTCTCGTCAAATAGCTGTGTGGAACAAACACGTTGCTCAGGCGAAGGCTGCGCCTAAAGACACATGGGATTTGGTGAACGCCAAGCCCAAGTCATTGGATTCTATGGCGGCTCGCGACCAGCAAAAGGAGCAGCAACTGCTTGAGGCGGCACAGGAGCAACGAGTGGCTGACATGAAGCATCAGCAAGATGCAACTACCCGTGAGCTGGTGTTAGTGGGTATCGTGGAGGTTGCTAAAGGTCGCGCACCTGAGGACTTGACTCCAGCGATGTTTTCGAGATACGGTGAGGATGCCCCTAAGGCTTTGCTTGTATACACCAAGTTGCTGAATGCTAAGCATCCTCTTGCATCCCTGGCCGCCACCGAGGCAGCAGAGGATTTTGTTAACAAAAAGAAGCCTGAATTTGCATCTGACAGCGAGCGTCGTTTGGCTACCGAAGTCAAGCAGTTATTGTCGGAAATTAGAAAGAGTCAACAGGAAGCTCTTCGCGCCGGGGTTGTTGCGGAGCACTCCCAAGGTATCGAACTGTTGCCGTACCTGCCCGATTATTCCAAAAAAATGCGTTTTCACCCTCGATTGGATAAAGAAGCCGTCGAGGCTGACGAAAGCTCCGCTCATGTCGATTTGCCGTGGCAGAAGGGCTTATTTGGTCGTCAAGACCCCCTGAAAAAGTATTTCACTCCTTGGACCCCGCGCCCTTTCATTGGATGCTTTGCGATCTTGCCGTCCCACATCGAGATCAATTTTGCTACTGCTCATGCTATCTACATGCGCGATCCGATTGCTAGACCCGGCCACTCTGAGGTGATTTCACCCTACCCCGAAGACCTTCACCAGCGCGCTTACATGTATTACGTGCGTAAGGGGTTGTAGGCGATTCTTGTACATATTTAACGAACATATATCGATATCAAATGCACAAATTTGGTGCTTTTTACTTTACTTCTAACTTAGCGCAAGGTGAGTCGTTTTTGACAGTACCATTTTAATGGCTCAAGCTTATGGATTCGTTTAGCGGTGTTTTCGGTGATCTTGTGCGAACCTAAAGCATTCATGAAATTCCACATCACTCTTCATGCGAATAAGTCCACGGGATATACGATGCGCTAGTAAACTCGGTCCCGAAGTAAGCCGCATGCTACGTCCCTGCGGGAGTTTAGATCAGGCTCGAAGAGAGTGGCAATGGATTCGAAAAGAGCTCCCACGTGAGCGATGGGGCATAGCTCTGATGAAAAGAGCAGCATATGTCCCCCTTCAATACATTCTTGGAACTCAACCGTTTGGGGATTTGAGTATGAAGTGCAAACCTGATGTTTTAATACCTCGGTATGATACCGAAGAATGGGTAATCAAGCTTGCGGGTGTGCTTTCACCAATTCTCGGGCCATTACAACATGGACATTTAGTGGATGCTTGTACGGGTAGTGGATGCGTCGCGCTTTTGCTCCAACACCATCTAAACAATAAGAAAGTCTCAGTGATCGGAAGTGATATATCTATCAATGCACTTGAGCTAGCTCGCGAAAATGCAATTTACAACAAAATCGCACAGGTGAGTTTCGCCTACCATGATGTGACTGCCCAATGCCCAGAATTCGCACGGGGTACCCAATTTGTTACTGCAAATCCCCCATACGTTACACCCGAGGAAATGACCGCCTCTAAAGCCCGGAATGGGGTTGAGAAGTCGGTGAGAATGTGGGAGCCACGACTAGCATTGGAGGGTGATTTGGAATATTACACAGCTCTTGTGAATAACCTAGTGTTACCTCTGGGATGCCATGGATTTATGTTCGAGTTGGGCCACGAGGGACAAGCTGAACACGTTAACAAGCTACTTCCCCCTTCGTGGAAAGTTGGTACATACCACGACTCAGCTGGACGTATAAGATGTGTAACTGGGTGGAATTCCCCAGACTACGATGCGCTTTCTTCGATTTGCACAATGCTCTACCCCCGAGAACATCCGATCCATGAGTTTTAATTTCTGCTATAAAAACGTGAGAGATACTTACAATTCGGGGGTATTCTCCACCGTGGTAGGAGTCAGTGTGGGGGCCGACTCGGTTTCTTCTCGTTTACGCTTCAACAATCCACGTCCAACTGCAGCGACGCCTTCCGCGTTGGGGATCACTTTCGTGCCCCACAACACATAGCCCCCAAACCCTCTCATCGTCATAACTGGATGCATTCTACCTGGAATAGTTTGGAAGGGAATGACCCTCAGCTCAAAAATCGACAGGGCTAAAACTCGTTTATCGCGGGTAAATTCCGCCTGCACCAGCATCAAAACCTCCTTGTGTTGGTTGTAAAGTACAATTGGTTGCGATCCACCAATATAATCAATTACCAAGGGCCAAAGCGTAGGTAAATACAACGTCGTAGCACTGATCATTGCGTCGAAATTTCCCGCTAGTAAACGGTCGATATTATCATTCACTTCGAAGGTTCGTGCCCTTCTCTTGAAGTACTGTGATCGCTTGGAGCCCTTCAACTCAGCGATCTCCTCTGCGGAGTATTCCACCCACGGCAACCTTTCCGCTTCTGGTTCCACAATTTGTAACCAGTTAAGTGTTTTAACCATTCTTTCGGTATATTGAGGAGACAAGTTTGCATACTTGAGACCAGACAAATTAGGATACTCATTTTCGTGTGCCAAAAACACCATACCACGACCCTGCAACCGCTCAAGAATTGCATAGGTGAGCACACCCCCCGTATCGTCCATCACAAAGTATTCCCCACCAGGCTGCACGTTGGCGTACAGCAACAACATTCCCAACAGTTCCATTGATAAATCTAATACCCTGATCATACCCTTATCCTGATAATATTTGAGTAATTCATTGGCACCAACAAAATCAACCGTGAAACGACGCATGAATTTCAGCTGCTTCCGCTTCAAGTACTTCTGTTGGGAGTGGATTGTCTTCTTGTCAAACCCGCCGTGACCGGCAATCATCTGCTCGATAATCTGTTGGCCTATAGCAGACAGGGCACCTTGACGTTTGATTTCAGCGATATCTTCATTGGAAAGCTTTTGCACCAGCGATCCCACATCGATGATATTTTGATTGTTTTCGGAAAACAATTTAGTTAAATCATCGCGGGTTAATTCAATTTCTTCGTCTATCAGCTTGATTGGTCGAACCTGATAATCCTCAAGAATTTCAAACGTCAGCCCCCATGGATATCCGATGATGTTCTCGACTTTAAACAGCCCGAACTTCCCCAAACTCACGATGCCACTCTCACGTAAGTCGACCATTTTAAGTCCATCCGACGGTAGGGTGACAAGGGCATACTGACCCAGAGTAATAACCTCCCGGTTACGCGTATCTTGAGCTATCAAGGATACAGGCTGTTCAGTAGACGTTGGCTCAACCATCGGGTTCAATTGCAACTCTCTAAAAAAACCCCACATGCATGCGGCTGCGATGAGTTCTAAGCGTTGGACAAGTAGCAGTAAAGAATCGCATCAACAGAAGAGATTGTCGCCTGAGATAAAGAACCACTCTATCATTTATGAACTACCAAGGGCATCTAAAAGATGGCCAAAAGAGTTACTGTGACAAGTGTAAAAAATGCCGATGGCATCTTTTGAATTCGTATTACTATTCACATAGTTGTTCCATAAATGGCCATATGGAATTTGAAGCATGATGGACACAGTTACGGTAGGATTAGCAACGTCTCATTTATTGCCCTACAAATTGTTCATTTCTTAGTTGAGGCAGTTTCGTGTCCTGCAGAGACGCGCCTTTCCGCGATGAGGCATCTTAAACAGTCTTGCCAGATCTGCGAAACCCAAAACGACGAGATGGGCAGAAGAGCGAAGAATAAACAAGGCTTACCACCCACTTTCGACGAGTTTCAAGCCGCAAAGGACCGCAGTAATGCTAAGAGAGCTCGGTCCACTAGTGATGTGAACAATCCTTCCGCGAAGAGGGTGAAGGATGCGACGAACGGCTCGAATCAAGAACAAGTTGCAAAACTTAAGAAGGCGAGCAAGAAGGAGAAAACGAACAAAAAAGAAAAGCCCACGAAGGTGGAATCGGAGAGTGATTTGCCGGAGGTGGATCTTGAAGCACTTGCCCTGGCCAAAAAACAATTGTTCGACGATCTGGACGAAGAGGCTGTGGATGAGTATGAGCAGGAAGTCGAGTACAGTGATGATGACCAGGCTCGTCCTATGTTTTCTGATGATGAGGATGATGAATCCGATCTCGAGAATTTGAATGCAGCCAACATGGAAGCGTTTTCCAAGCAGTTAGACGATGAAGATGAATTGGAAGCTGAAGAAGCGGAGCTTGAGATGTTGGAAGCTGAGCAAAAGAACCCCCGCGCTAAGATCCTACCTCTGCTTGAGGAAGAAGAAGCTATGGAGCTGGGCCCCCAAGATGTTCACGTAGTCCGCAATCGAATTATCGAGGTGGTGAAAGTTTTGGAAAACTTCAAGGAGTTAGCTGAGGAAGGGAAACTGCGGGCTGATTACACGCAAAGACTTATCAAGGATATCTGTGAGTACTATGGCTATTCCGAGTACCTCGCGCAAAAGTTATATGACCTTTTCACCCCCGGAGAAGCGATGGAATTTTTCGAAGCGAACGAAGTTGAGCGACCGATCACTATTCGTACGAACACTCTTAAAACGAGACGTCGTGACCTCGCTCAGACTTTAGTTAACCGTGGTGTGAACTTGCAACCTATTGGTAGTTGGACGAAGGTAGGGTTACAAATTTTCCAATCGCAAGTGCCGATCGGTGCTACTCCAGAATATTTGGCTGGTCAGTATATTTTACAGGCCGCGCTGTCTTTTTTGCCAGTGATGGCTATGGCTCCTCAAGAGAATGAGCGAATTCTTGATATGGCGGCGGCCCCTGGCGGTAAGACCACATACATCGCTGCGCTTATGAAGAACACTGGGTGTCTTTTTGCCAATGATTTCACCAAAGCTCGTACTAAGTCTTTGATTGCTAACATTCACCGTTTAGGTTGCAAAAACACAATTGTCTGCAACTACGACGCCCGCGAGTTTCCCAAAGTGATCGGTGGATTCGATAGAGTATTGTTGGATGCCCCGTGTACTGGCACTGGTGTCATTTCGAAGGATAAGGCCGTCAAAGTTCAACGTACGGAGAAAGATTTCATGCAAATTCCTCACTTGCAAAAGCAATTGCTTTTGTCCGCTATCGACTCGGTCGACGCCAATCTGGCAACCGGAGGAATTATTGTCTACTCAACTTGCTCAGTAGCAGTTGATGAGAATGAGCTGGTAGTAGACTATGCGTTGCGGAAGCGCCCTAACGTGAAATTGGTGGACACTGAGCTCGCTATTGGTAAGGAGGGCTTCACCTCTTACCGTGGTAAGCATTTCAACCCCCTGGTGAAATTGACCCGTCGTTACTACCCTCACACCTACAATGTTGATGGGTTTTATGTTGCAAAATTCAAAAAGATTGCACCTCTGCCTCATGACATCACGAAGAAGGGCGCGAAGGAGAAGGAACAACAAGCTCGCGAGGAGGCAGAGGAAGAAGGTATAATCCACGATGACTTTGCCGAATTTGACAATGCTGAGGACCTGACACTTATGGATAAGTCCATGAAGCGTAGTATGAAACGTCGGGGTGTCAATCCTAACGCCATCGGGAAGCATGGAGCAAAGTCAAACGCTGTATAATTGTCGCAAACTAAATAGAACTATCTGATGCTGCGTGATCGATCGCTGTGCTCAGAAATGCAAAAAACTGTCATATCATACTTTTCCCACTATTTAACGCAACATAACATTACCGAGGTTATGTTCCTTGATATATTCAGGCCCATATTCATCGTACTCTTTGCGAGTAATGTAGCCTCCACGCAGATCTTCCAGGCTCGCCCATTTTCGCATTCCACGCCAAGCATCGAGTTCAGGGTCTTGAGCGGTTCTTACCTTCAAAGGAGCTCCCATCGGCAAAATTGAGGTAAGGTCAGAACGGATGCGCAGCTCAAAGTTTGGTAACTTAACCAAGCCACCGGTAAGAAACACATCTTGAATCATAGAATATGACTGCCCACCCTCGACAAAACGTCCATCAAGGCGACGATGGAACAAGTCGCTGGCTATCTCAGTAATTCCCATTTGATCAAGACCTGCCATGTGGGGTTGAAACAAAACCTCGGGAACACGGATTCGCTCGATGTTCAAATGCATTTGGTGGTTTTTAGTAATTACCTCTGGTTGGTTGGCAATTTCATCGTCTTCCATACCCTCAGCCAGTAACTTAAGCGCAATGTTGGGTCTTGGTCCGTGGACAAATTTGTGTAACACCAGGTTCTTCCAATCAAACACCAGCGCTGCAGCAAATGTATCCTGATGATTGAAATTGGGGTCATGCTCCAAAAGTAATTTTTCTAGTTCAACAATTTCGCCGTTTACTCGTGATTGCTCCTCCTCCAAACTTTTGCTGTTAATCAGTCGGTACACTGCCCAGTCTTCGTCATTGGCACCAAATGTATCATTGGGATCATTGTCAATCAGAGCAGAAGCACCCTTGCGGCGTTTTCGCTGTGCCAGAGACGTACCCGCCTCGTTTGCGAGTTCAGTGATATTGCGCATTCGCATCTGAGCTGCTGCCAGCTTGCGATCTTTCATCAGTTCTATCATTTTACCCAAGTCTTTAAATTTGGATTTGAGGCGAGCCAACTCAGCATGCTTAGTAGCACAATAGTCTTCCAAATCACGTGCCCGCCATTCCTCTTCGTCCTTGAGACGTTGTGCAGCGGCGTCCTCGGCTTCGCGCTTCTCCTGCTTGATCCTTTCTCTAGCTTCCCAGTTACCCTTGTGGAGCTTCTGCTTGCGTTTCTCTTTGATCTGTTCGGGTGTAAGTTCGTCGTCCGCAATGTCCACTAGCGGCCATGCTGTCGCAGGATCAAATTCGTCATCATCATCATCGTCGCCGTTAGCCCGCTTGAGTGTTTTTTCAAGATTGGTAACGTATTTTCGGAATTCAGCTGCTGTGTCAAACTCTTCCAGTTGAACGACTTCCAACCACTCCTCGTTCGTGGCGTCAGCGTGACGAGCTTTAAGATCATTGAAATACTTCAACTCCTGTTCCTTTTGAGCCATCTTCTCAGCGCGTTTGGCACGCGTTTGCTCCTGTAAGCGCCGCCCCTGTTCGCGACGACGCTCCAATTGTTTGGCCAACTCTTCCTCTGTCTTTTTATGTTGAGGCGCTACCTCCACTGGGTATTGTAATACAATATCCTTCTTTTCCAAAACAGGCATATCCAAGAAGGATTTCAACTCAGTGTTGTAATCAGACAGAACATAACACCAATCTTTAAGCGCTTCCATTGTATGATTGAGAGATAGCTTTTGAGGAAAGTAAGGATATTTGAGCGCCAAAAGCTTAGCCAAATACGCCGCACCAACATTTCCACCGTAGTCTATGCGTTTGGTTTGACTCATTATGCCTTTACCATTGACAACAGGAATCAAGTGGGTCGCTTCATTCCCTGCACCAATCACAAGTCCGGTTGAATTACCCAGCAGATTTTGGTAATAAGAAAAGAGATGGTCAATGCCTAAAGCAAGCTTTGGAACTTGATAAACTTCGAACATAAGCTCGTACATCTGCTTACGTTGCGCAAAGGGACAACCCACGGGTTCCGTCACCACAACCGGGTTATTGACCAGGCCTTGCAGACCAGTGACACCCATGTACTCAAACAGATAATCAATAATGTTTTCAAACTGCTCCCAATTGGTAACTAGAGGTCCATCGTATGGTGTTTTCAGCAGCAGTCGAAGAAGCGGCCAATCGTTGACGACATCATTTCCGATAAGCGTGAGCAGTTGCTGGAGGCGTCGATCACGATACTTCAGTACTAATGGGGGGAATACCTGGTTCGGCTGTTCGCTATTGCACAAACCCACGCGAAATTGCAGGGTGCCTAAGTCAAGCGCGATTGGTATTCCTTCATGGTAATTCTGATAAAAAGAATCAGAATGGGTAGACGGGGTAAATTCTCGGAGCGGATGCAACTTTTGTGGAGGGTAGCTGTCATCATCGTTGGGTAAGCCAACGCTTGAGGGACTCATTTCGCTGGCCTAAACTTGACGTTACCAATTGTTCTGAAAAAAGTTCATTTAGCCGCACTCGTGCGAATGGTCGAGTACCTCAGCAGAGTGGTTGATCCCCGTGGCAAAAATGTAAGGGCCAGCAGTATGGGCCCTTGTTTGTTCCTATTTTAAATGAGAAAGTGAATTTACGCATGCGTCTAACCAACATAAGAATTAACAGTCCATTCATTAGTCCGGATCGCACGCGCACGCGTTCTCGGAAGTCCACACCATTAGCGTACACAACACCTGAAATTGCACAATGGCCATAGCGGCCAAAGGATGTTTCAGCGACTTTTCAAAACTCACTAAAACGACTCCCCCAGAAATATCGTGAGTTAGTTACTGGGGAAGTAAAGGTTCAAAGGATTGTGTTTAACCACTAAAGAAAATTTGGGGGGACCAAAGGATTCAAGCTCTTGGGCAGATAGTGAACCTTGGATCATCATCAGGCGAACCGTTCGTGCTACTAGTGAGCCCACAATATAAGGTAGGCGCATACGAGACCTGGGCGCTGACGTGGTCGCGTTTGCTTCGAAGTGGCTAAAATCCTCAAATCAGGAGATATTTAATGTTTGGTAGTGAAACTGATCTCTAACGAATACTAAACAGCCTCCTCAGTGTTCACTTGAATGAATTCTCGCACAAACCCCTATTTCTTCCACCTGCAGGTGTGGGGCCAGCGCGAACTTTGAATATTACCTTCGCTACTGATAATTATCAACCAAATATGGCCAACGAAGAATCATCGCAATTCAATGTACAGGGGTACAATATTGTCACCATTTTGAAGCGCTTGGAGGCAGCTACCTCACGGTTGGAGGATATTTCTGCCTTTCAGAACCGTATGGGCGAAGACTCCACCGTCCACCTGATTGCCGACGGTGACAAGCAGGCCGGCAGCAACCACTCTGCAAATGCAGTGGTTGGAGGAAGTGGCACTTTTGCCAATGCAGCCTCGACGAATCCTGCGTTGGACGCCCAATTACCTGCCTCAATTGGTGCTTACGACTCCATGATTGACGAGTTCATTACCCCGTGGGTCAAAGAATCGTGCCTGATTGATCCTCAAGTGGGTGAATGTGCTACCCTCTTTCGTGATGCCTTTAAGGCTGAGGTGGCTTTGTTGAAAATTGCCAGTGAAAGCGCCAAACCTGATATGTCGGACCCGGCATTTGCTAAGTTGTTGGAGCCCATTAACGAGCGAGTGGGCCAGATTATTAGTATCAAGGACAAGAACAGACCCTCCAAGTTCTTTAATCACTTGAACACTGTCGCCGAAGGCCTGCCTGTTCTCGGTTGGGTAGTGACCGAGACGCCAGTCCTGTTTGTTGGCGATTCGCGAGACCTGGCTAAGTTTTGGCTGGATCGGGTGCTCAAGGATTGTAAGGATCAACCCGACAATGGTGTACAAGTGGCTTGGGTGTCTGCATTCATGGATGTTTTTGATCAATTGAAAAAGTATGTCAAGGAACATGCGACGAAAGGATTGGTGTGGAACTCGACAGGTTTGGGTCGGCCTCTCGCGGAAGTTTTGAACGAACAAGGTGCACCAACCCCTAGCGGTGTTTCAGTCACCCCTGCAAAGTCGAAGAGTAGCACTTCGACCGCGAGTGGCGCCACTGGTGGTCCTCCTCCTCCCCCTCCCCCGCCTCCTTCTGATTTCCTCAACGCTACAGACGGCCAAGATGGAAAAGAAGGTGGGATGACCGCGGTATTTGCGGATTTGAACCAGGGTGCAGACATTACTAAGGGTCTCAAGAAGGTGGACAAGTCTCAGATGACCCATAAGAACCCCGAGTTGCGCAACAAAAAGCCGCTTCCTCCTAAAAAGCCGGCCAAGTTTTCATCCACGGGTGGCACCCCCTCTAATGCAACTGCTTCCTCGAGCACTACTACAAGTCCTCCTAAGAAACAGCCCCGTGTGGAACTCGTGGACAATAAATGGATGATTGAAGGCCAATACGATTGCACCTCACCTATTGTTATCGAGGCCGAGCGTCACCAGTCTGTTTTTATTGGTCATTGCGATGTTGCCACAGTGCAAATCAAGGGTAAAGCCAATGCCATTTCTATTTCGGAAACTAAACTGGTTGGTCTTGTTGTTGACCTGTTGATTTCGGGAATTGATGTTATCAAATCTGAGAAGTTTGGATTGCAAGTGATGGAGGTGGTACCAACCATTTACATTGACAAGTGTGATCAAGGAACGTTGTACGTTTCTCAAGCTTCGATCGATGCTGATATTAAGATATACACCTCGTGCTCGACCTCAGTCAACATCAACGTACCTAAGGATGATGATTACTCAGAATTGGCTGTTCCTGAACAATTGGAACACCGTATTGAAAATGGTAAGCTAGTTACAGGGGTGGTGGAACACGCCGGTTAACTGGTTGAACACCTCTTCATCGACAAGTGTATGGTTAAGATAGGTTAAAAGAGTATATACTCTTGAATTCAAGATAATGCCAGGAATTGTAGTGGCCATAGTCAGAATTTGTTCGGTTCCGTCCATGCGAGAGTCCAAAATTTCTTAGTAAATACATTCACACGTGTGCACTCATGTGCTACCAGCGTCATATCGTTTACCTATAGGTGTATAACGTCGTGATCCACTGGGTGGTTTTTTTTTTTCTTTATAAGGTGGCTGTTCAGAAACGTCGAACCTTCTGGACATTTGCCAAATTTGGTCCGTGGGCTTACTGCTCGGTCAGAACTTTTCACAAACCTTGATCCTACAAATAAAACGTATGGAATCGTCTCAGAAGTTCCTGAATATCACCTGTGTAATAAGCGATTTTATCCTCAAAGTCTCAACTAGCACTTTATTGTGTTTTTACCTTAAAATGCATTCTCGTGCTCTCGAAACTCGTGGAAGCTTAAGGAAATGCTATGCAGGAGCCGCTTGCCACTTCGCGATAGTTTAAAAAATTTCACCTGCGACAGTGATCAACTAAAGTTACAATGGTCAAGGACACCAAATACTACGATTTGTTGGAGGTTTCCCACACCGCCACCGAGATTGAAATCAAGAAGGCTTACCGGAAGATGGCTTTGCGCCACCATCCCGACAAGAACCCTTCGGCGGAGCTGGCGGAGATTTTCAAGGAGATGACCCACGCGTACGAGGTATTGAGCGATGACCTGAAGCGTGAACTCTATGACACCTACGGTGAAGAGGGTCTCAACGGCCAGGGCGGTATGGGTGGTATGGGAGCTGACGATATCTTCTCTCAGTTCTTCGGCGGTGGCTTTGGTGGTATGGGTGGTGGTCCTCAGCGCCCCCTGCGTGGCAAGGACATCAAGCATCTGATTGCATGCACCTTAGAGGAACTTTACAAGGGGCGCACTGCCAAGTTAGCTTTGAACAAGACCGTTTTATGTAAAGGTTGCAACGGTCTTGGTGGCAAAGAAGGTAAGGTCAAGAAGTGTACTGGTTGTAACGGTATGGGTATGAAATTTGTCACCAAGCAGATGGGCCCCATGATTCAACGTTTCCAGACTGTTTGTGACCAATGTCAAGGGCAGGGTGACATCATCGACCCCAAGGATCGGTGCACTACTTGCAAGGGTAAGAAAACTACTCAAGAGCGCAAGATTTTGCAGGTCCACATTGACCCTGGTATGAAGGATGGACAACGTATTGTTTTCTCCGGTGAGGGTGACCAGGAGCCTGGCATCACCCCCGGTGACGTTGTGTTTGTCGTTGACGAGAGACCTAACGACCAATTCGTCCGTAAGGGCAATGACTTGTACCACGACGTTGAAATTGACTTGTTGACTGCTTTAGCTGGTGGTGAGGTTGCCTTCAAGCACGTCCTGGGCGACTATGTCAAATTGCACATTGCCCCTGGTGAGGTGATTGCTCCCAACGCTATCAAGGTTGTCGAGGATATGGGTATGCCCGTTTACAAGCAGCATGGTCGTGGTAACTTATTCCTCAAGTTCAGCGTGAAGTTCCCGAAGCTGCACTTCGTCGGCGAGGACAAGTTGAAGGAATTGGAGGCCATTTTGCCTCCTCGTCCTCAAGTGGAGATCCCCGCTGGTGTTGAGGTTGACGAGTGTGATATGGTAGACTTGGACCCGCGCAAGCACCAGGCTCGCGGCGGGCGTGATGCTTACGACGATGATGACGACGAAGGTCATGGCGGCGCCGGCGTCCAGTGCGCTTCGCAGTAAGCGACGTTTCTTTTTGGGTGGAGAGCGTAGCTCTCTTATTTTCTTTAGGTACTGGAATAGAATTTCAAACTTTTTTGTCGTGATTAGTCTGTAAAGTGAGCGATCCAATTGAATCGAGATACCGGCCAAGCTCAACGATTATGGAGGATGCTACTGTGAAGAGTTTGAGGAGGGTGTCCCAATTTGTCAAACCCATTACAGTCGTCGGTGCGATAACATCCCGTAGTTCAAGTATAGTTTTGCAATATACAACATTAGTTGGAATGCATTTATTTTGTCGTGTTCACGAAAGCTAGCACGAATTGCAAGCCTTTGTCGGTAAAAAGCAGTGGGTGAGTAATGTGACAGAAAGATAGACAACGTAGGTATCGTGACACCAAAGATCCATGATTATACCTTCATATATGGAACTCTACCTCTTGGAGTTATTCGGTGCCGCCGCATCTGCATGAACCTCATCGCGCATCGGAAGTTATCACTCAAGCCAGACACTTCGCAACATGTCTTCCACGAAGAAGAAAGCGATCGATTCGCGGATTCCTGCTCTTATCCGGAATGGAGTTCAAACCAATGAGCGAAGTTTTATCGTGATGGTCGGCGACAGAGCCAAGAACCAGTTGCCCAATCTTCATTTCCTCATGGTGAGCGCAGACCTTAAGGCGAACAAGCTGGTGTTGTGGGCTTACAAAAAGAAGTTGTTAGGCTTCACTTCGCATAAGCAAAAGCGGGAGAACAAGATCAAGAAGGACATCAAACGTGGTGTTCGTGATGTCAACGATCAGGATCCATTTGAGGCTTTCATTTCCAACCGTCAAATTCGTTACGTCTACTATAAGGAGACAGAGAAAATCCTCGGTAACACGTATGGTATGTGTATCTTGCAAGATTTTGAGGGTATTACACCGAACTTGTTGGCTCGCACAGTTGAAACTGTGGAAGGTGGTGGTCTCGTCGTGATCTTGTTGAAAAGTATGACCTCGCTTAAACAATTATACACCATGAGCATGGATATCCATCTGCGGTACCGCACGGAAGCCCACGATGACGTTGTAGCTCGTTTCAACGAGCGGTTCCTTTTGTCTCTTGGTGATTGTTCCACTTGCTTGGTTGTTGATGACGAGTTGAATGTTTTGCCCGTTTCGGGTGCAAAGCACGTCAAGTCCTTACCTCCAGCTGACGAAGACTACCAGTCGCCTCAAGCTCGCGAGCTCGCGGAGTTGAAGGAACTGTTGGCGGATGTGCAACCAGCGGGTCTGTTGGTGGGGCTTTCGAAGACGGTGAATCAAGCTCAGGCCATCCTTCAGTTCATTGATGTGATTTCCGAAAAGCTGTTGAGAAGTACTGTGACTTTGACCGCCGGACGTGGTCGAGGTAAGTCTGCTGCACTTGGTATCGCTATTGCGGCTGCAGTCTCTCATGGGTATTCAAACATCTTCGTTACCTCGCCTCTGCCGGAAAACTTGAAGACACTCTTCGAATTCATTTTCCGCGGATTTGATGCTTTGAAGTATACCGAGCATCAGGACTATGATATAATTCAGCTGACCAACCCCGCGTTCAATAAGGCGGTAGTGCGGGTTGACATCAAGCGGGGTGATCACAGGCAAGTCATCCAATACATTGCTCCTCACGATGCTCAAATGCTAGGTCAAGCAGAGCTTTTGATCATTGACGAGGCCGCTGCTATTCCTTTGCCAGTAGTCAAGCGTTTGATGGGTCCGTACCTCATTTTCATGGCCCTGACCATCAACGGCTATGAGGGTACTGGCAGATCCTTGTCTTTGAAGCTTATCCAACAATTGCGCAACAATCAAACGATCGACGCTGCTAACGACACCGCAGTGGTGTCAAGAGATCTGGGAAAGAGTGATCTGGCACCGCAGGCCCTTTCTCGGACATTGAAGGAGGTTGTGCTTGATGAGCCTATTAGATATGCTCCCGGTGATCCGGTGGAGGCTTGGCTTAACAAATTGTTATGTTTGGATGCTACGGTTTCGAAACTGGCACGACATGTGCAAGGTATGCCTCACCCTAGTGAATGTACCTTGTTTTACGTCAACCGTGATACGTTGTTCTCGTATCACCCCGTTTCGGAGGCCTTTTTGCAGAAAATGATGGCGTTGTATGTTGCTCTGCACTACAAGAATTCCCCGAACGATTTGCAATTGATGCTGGACGCGCCAGCTCATCAATTGTTTGTGTTGTTGCCGCCTATGCAGCCTGGCGACAACCGCATTCCCGACCCTTTGTGTGTGGTGCAATTAGCCCTTGAGGGAGAAATCTCGAAAGAGAGCGTGAGAAAACTGTTGCTGCGTGGCCAGCGTGCTGGTGGTGATTTGATCCCCTGGTTGGTTTCGCAGCAGTTTCAAGATGATGACTTTGCGACGTTGTCAGGTGCACGTGTTGTCCGTATCGCCACCAATCCTGAGTACGCCGGCATGGGTTACGGTCTGCGCGCTTTAGAGTTATTGCAGGATTATTACGAAGGCAAGTTTACTGATGTTCTGGAGAACACCACTATCGAAGAACTGAATGCTCTCGTCCGGGTAACTGACGCAGAGCTTAAGAAAGCTCGTCTTCTGGATGATATCAAGTTACGTGATGCCAAGCTGTTGCCCCCCTTGTTGATGAAATTGAGTGAGAAGGCACCTTACTACTTACACTATTTAGGGGTATCCTATGGCTTGACGCCTGCACTCCACAAGTTCTGGAAACGAGCCGGTTATGTCCCCGTGTATTTGCGTCAAACAGCGAATGAGTTGACAGGAGAGCACACTGCTGTTATGCTCAAGCTGTTGTCTGGTCGTGATAACAAATGGCTTCAGGAGTTTGCCGCTGATTTCCACCGCCGCTTTTTGCAGTTATTGCTGTATGAGTTCCGATCCTTTACCGCAGTGCAATCACTCAATGTGATCGAAGGTGCAGAAGCTGGGGAATCTCGAGCCCCTACAACTTTCACAACCGAGGATTTAAAGCGTGTCTTTACGCCTTATGATTTGAAGCGATTGGAACTGTACGCTAACAACTTGTTAGACTACCACGTCATAGTGGATTTGTTGCCGCTGATTGCTCTCATTTACTTCAAGCAAGTGCGCGGTTATGACGATATCAAATTGTCGCTGGTTCAAGCTGCGATCTTGTTGGCAATCGGTTTGCAACGTAAAGACGTTGACGCCATTGCCCATGAGCTCAACCTTGCTTCCAACCAGGCGATGGCAATGTTCGCCAAGATAGTTAGAAAGTTCTCGTCTCATTTCAGGGCCTTACAATCTGCTGCTATCGAAGCGACAATGGTGGCAGTTGATGATGAAGCAGTCGCTGCCATTGATGGCGGCGCCGCCGCGGTGGTGGATTACGACGCGATCGAAGAGAAGTTCCAAGCTGATCTTGATGAGGCCGGAGATGAAGCTATGAAGGCAATGCGCGAAAGACAAAAGGAACTCATCAACTCTCTCGATCTTGACAAGTATGCGATCGCAGCTGACGCCGAATGGGATGAAGTGGAAAGTAAGAAGGCTGCAAGCAAGGGTGGTGCTGTCGCCATCAAAAGTAAGAAAACGAAGCGTAATGCTGAGCTGGCTGGCACAATTCTTGATAGCGAGATGCTGAAAGCTTCTAAAAAGTTGAAGAAAATGAAGAAGTAGGATGGACGATATATACAGCCGTACTCAAATATTGACAAACGTATTTTGGAGAACCCCGAATCCGACCTGCATGAAGCTTTGGCGTCGCATTTGATCAATCTCATCGGTCTAACTAATCAGAGGAAATGAAGAGAAAGGTTGACGAAGAGTCTGATATCGACGTGAGTTCTACAGATGAGTCTGAGTCTGAACAGATTGAAGAAGAAGACGCAAACGTCGAAGTGGACTTTGATTTTTTTGATTTAAACCCCGAAGTTGACTTCCATGCTTTCAAGACTTTATTACGCCAGTTATTTGGTGATGATGCCAAATTATTTGACCTTTCAAGTCTTGCTGACGTTATCTTAAAAAAGGAAGCTATAGGAACTACTATCAAGGTTGATGGCAAGGAATCTGACCCGTATGCTATGGTCTCTATCGTCGATGCTAAGGCTAATCAGCCATGCATCACACAGATCATGGACTATCTACTTGAGAAAACCCAGAAAGAAACTGAACTTAACATGTTCATGAGAACTTTACTCGGCAAACAATCCAAGAAGTCACTCGGGTGGGTAGTGAGCGAAAGGTTGATTAATATGCCCGTTGAAGTCATGCCTCCCATGTACCAAATGTTGCTTGACGAAATGGACAAGGGTGGCCTTCTGTTTGATTACTACATCGTCGTCTCCAAAATTTATCGATTGGTGGCACCTCAACTCCAGGATGAGCAACAAACCAAAAAGAAGAAGCTTCCAGAAGAGGTAGCTGACGAATTGGACTACTTCCATTACGAGGATTCAATTTTGGAGCAACACGCCAAATACTACAACCATTTCGACTATACCCACAAGTCGCAAGAGACGGACTCGCGTCGGGTTTTTACTGACCACGGTATCGACCCCAAACTCAGTGTTATTGTTCTTGATAAGAACGGATTGAAAGCTGCTGTTGCTGAAATGTCTCAGGCGTTTACTGCTTGAACTTCGAAATTAATTGAGTCAGATACGAGGTGTGAAACGCGGCATGAACTCGAGTACTCGTTCCAAATACTTCAATAGGAATAGACACAATTCATCATCAGGGTGACCCTGGGTGAAATAAATACTTTGAATTTTGAGTTATTCGAGCCCGTGAAGCAAGCAGGAGGACGACTTAAGTACTGCATTTGCGCATAAACACATAAAGGCTGCAGTGACGCCATAATGGATACACTCCAATTAGAGCCTACTTCAATGTAGCTAATACGGACCAACAATTCATGTAGTCATGTTACCCTTGAAGTTCATGTGATCATAAAATCAGTGAGATATCTACACCGAGTCTGGTACAGGGGTGAAAAAGATAAACCGTTCAATATGATTCATGATGGAGTAGATTAGTTTCACAATACTTCCTTATCGCTCATCAGCCACCGACAGGTGGCACTCGGTCACTTTAAGTTCACAGTTTTCGAGAATACGTATAAATCTAGCAAACGGACCTAAATTAATGGACTTGGTACATTGTGTCAACAACTACTGTTAACTATTCATATTGCTGCATCTGTTTATTGAACATGCATTGATGTCAGGAAAGCGTTGGTATTAAAGTCTAAGTTCTGGGGTTCATCACTTGAAAGGAAAGAAATCTTCGTAATGCTTCACATTTCGATGCTATTGGGGGATAGAGCGGAGAAGGTAAACACTCGCTTGTGATCTCAATTAACCTCTGTTGGTTAAGACAATATATATGGGCTTTTCACCGGCCCAGTATTCAACAGAAGTTCTTCATTTACAACCCACCCTTCTCTCTCCTTACCCTCTTCCCCTGTACATAGCGACCACGTGTTAGCACTTCCAATAGGAGCTACCCATCAAAATGAGAGTAATCGATATTTTCACAGGAATAAAAAGCATTCATTAATGTGTGACAAAACAATGCCGTCATTACTGCCCCTGTCATCCTAATTTGTGACGAATGCAACCAAATTATGTGAGGACTTCGGTGGCGTGGCAGCGGCCTAATTTAAACATGGCGTCAATCTCGGATGCGTGCGTGTATTATGTTATGAAGGTACGTAAATCAGACAGGACAATCCTGGAATTCACACCGCCGCGTATACCTATTGAAATAAATATGGTTTAGTGCCTCCACTATAGTGTATTTTTCTCTTTTACATATAAAACTTAATCCTGTGGGAATTTTCGAATACCTGTCAACATTCTTACATCTTTTTAAGACGGGGCCGATTTAGTAAGCTGCATCATGCAGCTGTACCTATCACAATTTTCGTTAGAAAATTCCAGGGCATGTCTAACCTACGCTACCTAGTTTATTAGGTAGTTCTTTTGATCTACACCACCCTCCAACTTCTCTAATTTCAATTGTTTCTAGTCTCTTGCTTTAGCGAGGAAAGTTGTGCAATGATCGGCTTAACCACAAAGAAAACTCCGGAGATCTCAGAAGATTTTAATGCATGTATACGGCCCTTCATGCAACTTGAAAACTTTTATGGAACATTTTACGGGCGCTAGGGATGGGCAAAAACAATTAGGCTAGGCATTATGTGCTACCAAAAGTGCATTACAACTTTTCCCGGTTTAATTGAGTTAAAATTAATTGATTTTGTAACCTCAACGGGCAGACTATGCTTAACTACAAAGACCTCCTCAACATTCCAGTATTTTTTTTCTTTTTTGTTTTTTTTTTGATCTGCAACTTCCAACAGCCACCATCCAGAGTAAGTCTTCAGGGCACCAGCCACCAACTACTCAGCCACAGCACACTACTAACAGACACTAGCCACCCTGGTCACTGGACATATACGCTACTGTGTTGCTGGCATTGAGGCACTTGGGGTACCCCAGCCATGGTGCTTTGCTGGATGTATAGAGTGGTGGACCGGCGGCACTTCCGGTGTACGGCCATCTCCCCGCCCAGGTGGCTCCTCTGGCGTAGTAGGGTGGTTACGGCTGGCCCTGTGTAGAGGGGTGGGCTGACTAAGGCCACTTCGGAGGAGGGGTGTTTACGGCCAGCTCTATATAAGCGGGTAGGCGGGTACGGTTACCCCGACGTAGGAACGGGGTGGGTCCCATACGGCCCTCCGTTCTGTGACCTAGGGAGAACCCTCAATGCGAACTTAACATATGTTAGTTTATAATTGTTTTATGGTTGCCCGTGCCTTGAGATTGCCAAAGTAAACCTTCACATTTTCTCGCCATCGAAGGCAGATATTGTAAGTCAAACACGGCCGCAACGATCAACTGGAAACTATTCGAGAGCAGTTTATGCGCCGCGAACTTTACCTTGAATATGTCTTACTAATACCACCCTCATGAAGTAAGTGTACGCCAATTCTATTCAAAGAAACTAATAAAAAGTTAGAGTTGAGTATCTAGGTGTGTAGGCCCACCAGTTTCTTTACTTTTTCATGTACATGATAATCTCAACTCTCAGTTGTCTGGATCGCTTTGGTGGCTTATTACCCACACCCTTTCGTGGTTTGCTTTTGCATGTCACCACTCCCGGCTGCTTTCATTATGTACGGTGTAATGGACATACATCTGGGATATGGTGCATTTACCTACTTATAAAAAGCGATGGCTAGCGAAGGCCTTCCTCGCACAAGGTGTCAGTATTATTGGGATTATGTAGATCCGACATACACTTCTTCAGATGGCGAGCAGGATACGCATTCCAGGTGGGAATCGACTCCCAGAATTCCTGAACAATGGCAAGCAACGACTACACGTGGCTGACATCGGATAATCATCAATCATATTATAGAACTACTTATTCTGATCAATTTTCGTCGACCTCGAGCTTCTCCAAGACATCGTTGACACCAACAGCATTGCCATACTTGCCTTCAGGTTCGTATTCCAAGTAGCTGATTTTCCCATTTTTCACAATTGCGGAGTAGCGAGCAGTTCTTTTCCCCATACCCTTTTTGGTGAGGTCCAAAACATAGGAGTCTCCCAATTGAGCAGAGATTTCTGCATTGGGGTCGGTAGCAAAAACGAAATAGTTGTCATCATCTTTGTAACCTAAAGCACGAGCCCAAGCGTTCATGACAAATGGGTCATTGTTGCACATGATGATAACACGGTCCACACCCCGAGCCTTAAACTGCTTCTGGTGGCTCAAGTAGGCGGGAATGTGAGCTTGAGTACAAGTAGGGGTAAAGGCACCTGGAGCACAAGTTATCACAACAGTCAGGTTGGCGAACAACTTGACAAGGTCCAATTCCTGGGGCTCACCCCCCACAATGATGTCAGAAGTGGACGAAGTGAGGGGAATGTAGGACGGGGAAGGGGAGGTGGGGAATTTGTCGTCAGTCAGCATGTTGATATTCTGGGAGCAATTTTTTGGATGTACGTTAGAATTTATATCCACCGTAAAAGAGGGGTGGAGATCATCCATCCGCGTAGGCAGGATTACAACATAGAGAAATTGAGCCCTCATTAAATTCAAAGGAAAACATACGGTCAATAATTGAACGGTCAACCAGACTAGTGTGGACTTCAATTGGCTCAAAAGGCTCGGGGTTGTTAGGTTTCCTCGAAAGTCATTGGCTTGTCTGCTTGAAGGGGTGAGATCCTGCATGATTTTGGCTGCATCTATTCTTATCTCAACCTGGGTGCGGAAATTTCCCCATAGCAACGCTCAGCAATTCTCCTGTTTCGGATGTTATTGACCGGGTGATAATACCATCGTCGGATCAATCGGCAGAGAGTTGGTAAGCAGCTAAAGCAAGTGACTGCTGTAGATGGTGTTAGCAGCCTTAGTCATACCTTCGGCTGCGATTACTTGAAATCTCGAAGAGCTGGATGCATTTTAATTGCCGTGGAGAATTCACCATAATATGAATTGGTGTAGTGAGGTTATGAACTCTAGGTGTTCGCAATTGCCACGGAGTTGGGCTATACTCTCCCATGCATACACCCTCTCCACTTGCAACGTGGGAGAGGAGATCAATTGCTCGGTTCAGTACATAAGGTTCAGAAGTACACATAGGCGTGCCTAGAAATTGCTTGGACTTTGATTGAATTGAAAAAGATAGTACTCACGAAGCGTGCTACTCCATACTTAACATGCCAAACTAATGACACCCCCTACGAAAGTACCGACATAAGTGCCCGCAATCAACGTGACGGGCCATGCCTGCCACGGGCGATCCCAATCCAAGGGTATGGGCAAAACGCCCATCCAAGCACCAACCAAGCCACAAATACTCAGCGCAACTACCTGATTGGAAAGCAACATTCGTACAGAGGCGTTCGTCCCAAATATCGCGCGTAAACGTGCAAAATCGAACTTGAACTCCACAAGCAACGGGTCAAGAATGAGAAGCGACAAATGCACCGCAAACAATACAGTCTCCGGGGTGTATGCTAGTATAGGGGCTCCCACCAAAACTGTAGTAGCGTAAAGCGGAACTGACGCGATCAAACTAACCACAATGGCTCCAAAAACGAGTAAAACCACGTTATCAGAACTCTTCCTCCTTGAGTACACAGTATTGATTAGTATCAAGTAATTGTGAACAATTTGTAACGGAACAAGTAAAAACAATCCACGTACAAGGGTGCCCCTAACGGACGTCGTGAGACCCAGTGAGAACATAAAGATCAAAACGACGATGTTGTGGTAGGGGATAGTCAACCATGGGCGCGTAATTGTAGGCACGGGTACATTCTTGATTTCTTCAACTTGTGTAGTAGCAGGCTTGTCCGTATCGTTGAACAGAACGGTTTTCTTCCGCTGTTTCAAGGACGCCATACTTTGTGTGTTGTGCGAAAATCGTTTTTCAATTCGTGATTATGCGCGGTCCTTCCCGATTATCAATACTTAAACAGGAGCTTAAAGCATCTGCGAAACGATATTGCTCGAACATTACAGCCTTTACATATTGATAATAGATCAGGCGTGAGTATATTACCTGGTTTAGTATGACTCCCTAACAGCTTTTAGTATTAATTTTTCATTTCACCTGCCACTTATTTGTGCCTTCTTCATGCGGCGCGACTGAAATCTCAAGAAAGCGCATCTGTGGATGAGACAACATCAAGCCTCGCAAAAACCTCTAAAGCACTCAGATGATCATTCTACTGAAGGTACGGATGGTGATTTGCTGGGTGGCCGGTTTTTAGGGGCTGATGAGGGTTCCTCGGCACACTCAGACGAACATGGGATCATCTTCAATGTTGCAAATCGCAAGAGACTGGTACCAACGCCTCAGCCCACGAAATCGGTTGTTCGTGAGCGCCCTAGACGCTGGGATGTTACTCCACAGCAGCGTGAAAAGCGGAAAGCATTGGAGTTACTCGTGGATGAAGAGAACGTTTTAAAGGATGCAAATGAAACAGACACCATAAACTGCGCTGTCTCCCTTTATGAGCCTCCATCAATATCCCAAGTCGGAAAAGATGATTACGAGATACTTCCAGAGCCCCCTATTGATGGACTTTTATCATTCACTCGTCAAGACCTCGTTCGTTTCGGGAATTTGGTGGAACTCAAACAAAAACCAACACGTCAGCTCACGAAGGAGGACCAAACTCAAATTGCTGTTCTTACGATCCTCCTTAAGCTCAAAAATGGTCCTCCATCGATGCGCAAGAAGCAGATGCGTCAAGTGGCCAAATATGGCAACCAGAGAGGCCTGGAGATTATGCTAGACAAGACCCTTTCCATCCTCAATGATCCGCAAACAGATGAAATTCAGAGCCATACTATGCTTCAAGTCGTGCGTCGAATTCTATTCACGAGGGGTGCTGAAGTACGCTTGTTTGCGAGGAAAATAGTGCAAGCGGTGGGCCCCATGTTGGCTGATGATGATTTTGTTTTACGTATGGAAGCACGGGAAGTTTTAACTGAATTAACCCAAGCCACTGGTATGCCTGCCTTGATTTCCGCGCTAAGACCTAATCTTGAAAACACGGATGATCACATCCGCGACATCACGGCCCGGGTTTTTGCAGTGATAGCCAATACCGTCGGTTTGGTTAAATTTCTACCCTTTCTCAAGGCTGTGATTCAAAGTCGAAGCTGGACGGCTCGAAACACGGGGATTCGTATTGTTCAACGTCTAGCTGCCATACTTGGTGGAGGTAACGGTCTGGCTATTCTACCATATATCGATCTGTTGGTAGCAGTGATCAAACCAGCATTGGCTGACGAAAATCGTCAAGTTTCTGTGTCCGCAGCGATGGCGACAACCCTGATGGCAGAAGGTGTGAAACCCTATGCATTTGACGCTTTCGAACCCGCTCTCCAACCGCTTTGGGAGGGTCTCCGTAAGCACCGAGGACGACTGTTAGCGGCGTTTATACGCGCGCTCGCAAGCGTTGTTGTTTTGGCTTGTCACGATTCGCAGAATCAAGAATATGCAAACTACTACACCCGTGAGCTTCTCAAAGTTGTGTCGCATGAGTTTTCGTCGGCGGATGACGAAATGAGACGAACAGTGCTTGATGTTTTGATTCATTTGCCCCTCTCGAAGGAGTTAGTTGGACCCAAGTATTTTCAGCAATTGATATTGCCATTCACCAAGCGGTTCTGGACTCGTCGCATTGCGAGTGAGCGGGGCTACTTCATAAAGATGGTTACAGACGCCACTAGTACCCTTGCTTACCGCTTCGGGTTTGCTGAGGTGTTGGATCTTATTCTACCTCACGCCAAAGATGCAAACGAACTCATGCGACGGTTATCCATGGAAGCTATCGAAAAAATGGCATCTAATCACCCTGAAGAATTGGTTTTGCTTGGTAGCAGACTCGAATACCGCTTGATAGATGGAGTTGTGTATGCTTTTCAAGAGCAAAAAGACCCGCAACAAGTGTACCTTCGAGCTTTCACCTCTGTGGCAGTTGCCTTGGGTAAACGTCTTGAGCCCCATATTGAGCAGATTGTTAGTACGATCTTGTACAATTTGCAACATAAAAACCCTGAAGTACGTCAACAGGCTGGTGCAATCGTGGCCCGAATAGCACCTGTGATAGCTAGTTGCTACAGTTCACCGACAATGATGTACAGGCTTGTTCTTATTTTGTATGAGCTGCTCGGTGAAGTGTATCCAGAAGTGTTGTCACACATTCTCGATGGCCTCTACGCATGTCTAGATGCACTTGGAGATGATATAGGTGGGCTTACAAATCCCACCATTAATGCCATATTACCTACATTGACTCCGATTCTTAAAAACCGGCATGAAGAAGTTCAAGAATCTTGTTTGAAATTGGTTGGCCTTATTTCTCGAACGCAACTGGAGACTATAGAAACGAAGGAGTGGATGCGAATTTGTTTTGAGTTGTTGGAAACTTTGAAGGCCACGAAGAAACGTATCCGTTTCGCGGCCAACGACGCATTTGGTGCTATAGCTCGGACCATAGGGCCTCTGGATGTGATTGTTATGCTCCTCAACAATCTTCGTATGCAAGAGCGTAAGTTAAGGGTTTGTACAGCGGTTGCTATAGGCATTGTGGCCGAAAATTGTGAACCATTTACTGTTCTACCCGCTATCATGAATGAGTACCGAATTCCCGATAAGAATGTTCAGAATGGCGTACTCAAAGCTTTGAGTTTTATGGTAGAATACCTCCCAGGTACGATTACACGCGCCTACTTGTTTTCTTTGGTGCCTTTGATCGAAGATGCCCTCACCGATCGTGATCAAGTTCACAGACAAACGGCAGCTCTGGTCGTGAGGCATATAGCCCTTAATTGCGTGGGAATCGCCGATTCCAGCTTGCATGAGATATTCGTACATTACGTTAACCTTCTTATGCCTAATATGTTCGAAACGTCCCCCCATGTTATCATTCGCATCCTTGAGGCTATGGATGCTTTACGTATAGTACTTGGGAATGGGTTGTTCTTCAATTACATTTGGTCTGGGCTTTATCACCCAGCGCGCAAGGTTCGGCAACCTTACTGGAAAATCTTTGACATGGCATATATTCAGAACAGTGATGCTTTAGTTCCTACATATCCGGGTAGAGAGGTCGGGAGTATCACTGAGATGGAAGTATTTATTTAATCAAACCCCCGAGTAAACCCCGGTGTACTTAACTACGTATCTGCAACCCGTAATTTGTGGGGTGTTTCTGTGGCGCGGGCATGCTCAGAATGAACTTATAATCTTTAAGAGCGAGTATTTAGCAAAATTTTTGGAAAATGCGAGAGTTCTCTTGGAGTTTACCACACCTACACTTGATCGCGAGGGGAAAGTCCACCTCTATATTCAATGGGCAGCGTGTTTATGTTTCCGCGATCACGTGTGAAACTAAACACATGAAAACGGAGCGGACATTAACCCCACCCCTCATAATTGATGAAGAAGAAAAGAAAGCTTCACGACTGAATTAATTCTCAGATATTCCTACTCAAGTAGACATTTAAAGTTTGAGATCGAGGAATGCCTCATTGCATGCAAGTATAGAAAGATGATGAAAATATTATTCAGACCATTGACTCATTCACACTTGCCCAACAAATCAGCTGCTATTGAAAGTCGTTTCTCGATGTAGACCGGCCCGATATCACCTAGTGACGCCACTTCCCTTCATATCGTATTCGATACGATCATGCACGTCGCATCGTTTTTGATCTCACGCGTCGCACCTCAGCGATCTCTACATGGTTAAGCGGACGTACGCTGAAGTGGAGCCTTCACTTGCGCAACAAGTGGTTCGTGTGGTACTAATTCGTGGGTTTTCGCACCTACCTATTCGACGTGACCACATTGTGGCTCATGTTAACCTTTCAGGGGTCAATTTTGACAAACTTTTGACAGCTGTACGAGCAGTCTTAGAAGAGGTGTATGGGCTCACCCTACAAGCTATTGGCGAAAATAGCAAAGTTTACCGTGTTGTCGACAACTTATCACAACTCACGAAGGAGCGTTTGAACCAATTATGGCTGAGTGAGGCAATGGTCCGGGGCAAGCATCTTCAGGATAATCAATTCTTTTTGCCCCAAGCACGAGCCACTCGAGGCCTCGGATCTAACCATGAGCTAGTTAAAATGGGTGTTTTAACACTGGTAATGATGTTGGTGGTTGCGCTGGAGAATCGATTGCGTGATCAGGAGTTGATTCGCTACCTTCAACAGATTGGAATATCACCCAAAGAAACTCAATATAATACGTCTTTGGGCTGCAACCTACTGGAGCTTATTACTGAATTTGTTAAAAGGGAGTACCTTGTCAAAGAGTCCGTTATTGCAAACAACAACAACCCGGACGAAGTCTATAGTATGGGTCGGCGCGGAAAGGAAGAATTCCCTCGTGCTACTATGCATGACCTATTGAAGTCGTTACAAGGCAATGCAACCCCAAATGCCGGTTTTGCGGAGAAAGCTGAGGAAACGTTGGGGCGTGTATACGGTACTGACGCCTGTGACAATGCACCCCATAATAAAGCAAGCCCAAACGCCGGCCGTTGACGGCATGCAAACGCAACACAAAAGTGAAATAAACCAACCATTTATTACCCCACAACGATCCAACAACTGAACTATGTAGCGGATTTTAAGTAATGCAAGTTTTGTGTCAACTTTTTGCCCCACTTAGGCAGTCGGGGTAAGTTCCCCGATTCACGCTCAGTTGCAGGAGTGCATACTGGCACGGTTGTAGGTGCTTGTGATATTGCGCGACAATTACTTAACATCCAGTATTTGCACACGTTTCATCGAAATTTGTGATGGCGCTTGACAAATTGGACTTTGCGGTGATTATCGGCTTGGCGGTAGCTGTTGCGGCTTACTTTGCCAAGGACTCATTGTTCCCAAAGAAGGTGGACGAGGGTGGATTTTTGAATACAGAGCTGTTCGGTCTGGATCGTAATATCATCAAGAAACTCGCTGACACGGGCAAGAATTGTATCGTCTTTTATGGATCCCAAACTGGTACCGCCGAAGACTATGCCAACAAGCTTTCCAAGGAATTGAGTGCTCGTTTCGGGTTGAAGACGATGTCGGCGGACCTTGGATCGTATGATTTTGAAAATTTCGACGAGATCGCGAATGAAACCTTGGTATTCTTCATTTGTGCAACTTACGGTGAAGGTGAACCAACGGACGATGCTGTGGATTTTGTTGAGTGGTTGGATAACGAGGCTGACACTCTTTCCACCCTCCGTTACTCGGTGTTCGGATTGGGTAACTCCACCTACGAATTTTTCAACGCTGTTGGTCGTAAGATCAACCAGAAGTTGGAAGACAAGGGTGCCGAACAGTTTTCCCCCTACGGTGAAGGCGACGATGGTGTTGGTACCTTGGATGAAGATTACTTGGAATGGAAGGACAAGGTGTTTGACACTTTGAAGAACGACTTGAACTTCGAGGAGAAGGAATTGGTTTACGAGCCTGGCCTTGACGTGAAAGAGGATGATAGTTTATCCGAATCCGATCTCGAGGTCTCTGTAGGTGAGCCGAACAAGACCTACCTCGAGTCCGGGGCCGATTTGACCAAGGGCCCTTTCAACCAACACCACCCGTACCTTGCTCCCATCACCTTCACCAAGGAATTGTTTAACCTGCCTGATAGATCGTGTGTCCAGGTTGACTTCGACATTTCTGCTTCTAATTTGCGTTACTCGACGGGTGACCACCTCGCCGTGTGGCCTAGCAACTGTGATGAGAATGTTGACACATTTTTTAAGGCCATTGGCATTCCCAAAGAGAAGCGTAACACTGTTGTTCAGGTCAAGCCCTTGGACTCAACCATTTCGCTTCACTTTCCCTCTCCCACCACCTACGAGGCTATTGTGCGCCACTACTTGGAGATCTCTGGTCCCATCTCTCGACATTTCTTTTTGTCTGTGGCTCAATTTGCTCCCGATGACCATGCCAAGAAAGAAGTCACTCGCTTAGGTGGTGACAAAACTGCCTACGCTTCGGAAATTGTGAAAAAGAATTTCAACATGGCTGACGCTCTTTTGTATATTTCCAACGGTTCCACGTGGAAGATTCCTTTCAACTTTTTGATCGAGCTGATCCCCCACCTCCAGCCTAGATACTACTCTATTTCGTCGTCATCCCTTGCTGACAAGACCAACATTGGTATCACTGCGGTTGTGGAGTGGGAGAAAGAGGCCGATGGGCGTGTTGTCACTGGTGTCGCTACCAACTTGTTGAAGAACATCGAGGTTGAAAAGAACAAGACTGGCGGGTCCCTTGTTGCTCACTACGATCTTGCTGGACCTCGCGAAAAGTTTTCGAAGTTTAAGTTGCCTGTTCATGTGAGACGTTCGACTTTCAAGTTGCCTCTGAACCCTCAGGTTCCCGTTATCATGATTGGTCCTGGCACTGGTGTTGCGCCGTTCCGTGGCTTCATCCGTGATCGGGTTCAGCTCAAGGAGCAAGGCCAGTCCCCTGGTAAGATGTTGTTGTTTTACGGGTGCCGTAAGGAGAAGGAGGACTACTTGTACCGTGAGGAGTGGCCTAATTACGCAAACAAGCTCGACTCTAACTTGCAAGTTTACACTGCGTTTTCGCGGGACGATCCCAGCAATAAGGTCTACGTTCAGGACAGATTGTTGGAACAAGCCGAGACTATCAACAAGTTGTTAGAGGATGGCGCTTTCATTTACGTTTGTGGTGATGCTTCAAAAATGGCCAGAGACGTGCAACTGACCTTGGGTAAGATTATTTCTAACCAGCGCTCGATTTCCGAGGAGAAGGGTGCTGAGTTGATTTCGTCCTACAAGGTGCAGAACCGCTACCAGGAAGATGTGTGGTAGTATTTATTATGAATAATGTGATATATAGAGATATTATAAAGATCATACAGTACTTCTGCTGTACTCATGACGCTATATCGAAGAAAAAACTCATTTAGTGGCGATAACCTGGTTCCTGTAAGTTTTCATCCCTTCACATCTACTCGTTTGACTTAGGCAGCATATATCTATACATTGAAATTCTTTGACTCATGTTTCGAAGGTGTTTCCACCCGTGTTCCGGACGCAAAATGGCCAATTTGGGTTCTCTGAGTTGTATATGGGAGCCAATTTTTCTTCCGTTGATTGCCAGTGCTTGTATTTCATCTGTGATTTGAGATCCAAATCATAAATGTTGCACGTAATCAAAAACTTGCCATACTCAGCAACATCGAGCAAGTTCTCAACGTTGTTATGAGAGTTGTGTAAGTCGTTATTTTTGTCGTAGCGCTCGAAACGAATGAATAGACCGACATCCCGAAGTGTCATGATTAAAGAGAGAGTTGCTGACACATCATCCGACAGTTGTAGGTTCTTGATTTGGTCAGACTTGTCGTTGATTTCCTGAAATGTTTTGAGTTTCAAAAAAACGTTGTTAGGTCGCAGAAGGAAGGCCTCAAATAACTTCTGAAGTGGGAATTTCTCTTCCTTCAACTGAGAGGAAACATTTTCCGGAATATGGGCAAACAAATCAGCTAGACCCCGGGACACCGTATGTGGGTACAACAAATCCAATGGACAGAAGTGTCGTTCGTAGTTCCGAAATTGGTTCAACAGGCATGTTCGACAGTAATTAGTGGTTGTGTTGTCGTACAACCATTTTGGTTTGATCTCAAATATGACCAGTTGCGCTGGTTGGTGTGTATCCACGTATAATTGACAATGCTTAGAAAGGGAATATCGCTCGTAGGAACCCGCAAGCATGTTTGGAATAAGCAAGCCATAGCGCTCCAGCATCATCAACTGATTACCATTTGAGTCAAGGTTGGCAACGAAGTCGGGATCAAGGACGATCAACTGCACATCAATGATGTTATCGGGAAATAGGCGCTTACATTTGAGTTCCAAAAAGTCATACAACTCGCAAGTAGATATGTACTCATCGGTATCCTTAGCTAAACGCGCTCTCATGAGTCGATGTTTCAAGTAATCATTGTCGCCGGTGTATTTGAACAAGATGTTTGCCGCGCCTTTAGCGAAGTATTCCCAATCTTGAGGGGCGGTGAGTTTGGCTATTTCCATGACGCAGGGCGGATGAGTGGCAGAATCACGGGGTTCGCTGACTTGTTGGTGGCTTGTCTCGCAAAAGTCTCACTCACGGTTCTATTGTGTTAAGAAAAAGAATTCAAAAATCAAACCTTGTGTTGAATTTTGACGAAACCTTGCGTATCGCAAATACCTTAATCGGTTCTGCAGGCTCGGATATTTCGAGGGCCGCGGGCATCGACTTTCGCGCTTACATCTGCGAATCCATGTACTCTACGACCCTATTTCTAAAGTCACACCAGAAGGCAAACAGACATGGTTAGGTTTATAGATCGAATAACATTGGGTACACAGGTTTAGTATGAATTATTAACTGAGTCTACAATAGTCGGAACACCGAATATACACAGTTGACCTCGTACTCTGACTAGTTTAGCTACAACGATACACGTTTACGCATTCACTGACATACCATCAAAAATCAATAACGATTCTCCCCTAACTTAATGGACTTCTTGATCTGTCTTAATTTTCAAAGGGTATATCTAGTACGAGCGTGTCTTCCACTTTTAGACTCATGCGCCCTGTGCATCTATATTATGATAAAAATCGAATGTGAACAAGTTCTCGCGTATTTTGACCGTACTTAATTCCGCTTTTGTAACACCTGATACTTTTCTGCATTAGAAAACAACCGACCGCTGCTTATCAGTTGATTGTTCACGAGGACTCTAGCGGGCCCGGTAATCTCGGCATATATGGGGGTGCGCCATACTCGATCAAGAAATTGCAACTGAACCCAACGCCATCCACGACCACAGGCCAGAGAGATCTCATGCCAAACCCTTGCAGCATCTGAGGTTTGTAGTTTACTTTTCTGTTCATCCCACCACATTTTCAAGTTGGCAAAGTAACCAAAATTAGGCAATTTAGGCAAATGTAAACGGGGTAAAGAAGGCCAAGTCATTCGTGGGCGACGAATACCAACAAAATTCAAATTCGTAGTTGTTGCAACCACAGCATTCAGGTTAACAAGCATTCGTTCGCCATCCTCCACGACAACATCAAACAATCGCTGGTTAGTTCCGTTCACAACAACTTTGCCTTCACCAATAGCTTGGAAGCTCACAAGTTTCAGTGTGACATGTTTCGGATTAAGATCTAGGTTATGACCTGACCATGCAATAATGTTTTGGTGGTTGAGGATCGTCCATTTCGTGACGGGTGAATTATCCAAAATAGCGTAGTTCGCAGCCTTAGCAGCAACTAAAACCAGGATCGGATTGAAAGGTTGAACGGCGTGATACTTGAGTCCGTTGTGTACCGTTTCGGTAGTCATGATTCCATCCAAGTCCCCGTCAATCCCCACAAGATATCCGTCACGAATATTGAGACAACCGGATGAGGGCACCGTGATGTTCAATAGGTTTGATGGCAGCCCCAACGTTGTGAACGTTGGGAGTTCAACGAATGGTCCATTCCCAGATGCCAAGGGCTTCCGAGCAACTTGAACAACTGCTTGGGTATGCCTAATGAAGGTTGGTTTCATTAGGGTAAACCAATTGATGCTGTGCGAATGTGTGCGGCTAGGGTGGAAGTGACTGATCTCAAGAGAAACAAACTTCCCAAAAGTGACGAACGCTGTTGTACTAAACAGCATTGGTTGGTCTCTCGGGCTGAGAGACCAGGTGAAGGTGCCAAACCTAGTTTGATTCGGGAGTTACGGTATACTCGGCTCTGCGGAATCTCATACCTTGAGCACTTACGCTCCGTCTCCTAAACAGGTGTATCAATTGACGAGATGTAATCAACTACTAAGAGAACTAAACCGGTTTTCCCTCAAGAGTATTTTAAATGGCCTCGGACTTGTCGAATGAATCTTAAATATAGCCAAGGAAACCCAACTTGGCTTTGAGTAAATTCGATCGAACTAGAAGATCAATTTAGAAGGACCAGGTTATTAGGCTTGCTTACAAGGACCGCAAGCTCACGGGGCGGATTGTGGTGTTTTAATGTACATTTAGATGTTGGTTCATTCTAGCACGTTTAGTACCGTAGGACTTCTGTGTGAACTGCTCATATCGTACTTGGTGGAGACACGCATAAATGAAAATTTTGGTCCTCGCACGAATATTTACAAATGAATTGGTTCCAACAATAGAAATCCTGGATTTGAGAGCAATTTGAAATACCGACTTAAATTCATCTTACGTAAACTTCTTCACCCATTCATCGGCACCAATAATGTCATCCAAGTAATGCTTGTCGATCAATTTCGGGTCAGTCTTGTGTACAAATTGAGCAAGGGCAACGAACTTGTGCCAGAATGCGACACCGGCGTCAAAGTCTCTATTCAACTGATCAGCTGATATAGTGTTGACTCCATGAACGTTGATGTTGAATGTTGGGCTGTTGATCTGGAACACCAGGTTCATCAAATGATCTTTAGCCAACTTTTTCACCTCGTCCACGGGCTTGCCAACACCACTTTGGCGGAACAGATACTCAAAGAAAATCTCTGCCACCACACCCAACAATGTCAGATTAACATCACGGAAAAAGGGCAATTGGTCAACCAATTCGTACCAATCATGTTTCCCTTCGAAAGTCTTTTTGACTTTGTTGCGCTGTTCTTGCACAACCAAGTCAACAAGGTTAGCCTGTACTGTGGAGGCTAACGCCAGGTTGATAAATTTAATATGGGACCGGAAGTTGAGTAAGTTCCGCAGAATTGGCCCCTGGTAGTTGATTGGCAGGATGTTGAGCTTCTGCAAAGTAAATACTCGTCCAATGACTGTCAAGTATTTAAGTTGCTCCGGGGTCAACTCGACACTTGCCGCATCAGCACTACCCTCTTTGAAAAACTTCGGGACGTTCGTAAAGTTGCGATTCAGTTCAGTGAGAACTAGCGCCTTGGACTGAACGAGCATGAAAATGAGCAAAAGCCGTGCAAATTCTTCGTCCGCCATTGGATTAGCAGCGGCAAAATCAGCAAGAATCTGGCCGCTTGGTGTCGGCTTTCTCGTGTCCTGATCAATCAAGTCGAACAACACCATCGCGCGCAAGAAAGCGGTAGCGACGACGTCAGTGTTTGTCGTGAGCATAGCTCCCTCTTCCAATGGAGAAGGAGGTTTTGTGAAGAACTCCGCAACGCTAAAGTAACCTTTTGACGTCGAGGCTCCTGAAGCAAACAATGGACTGAGCCTCCGGGAAATCGAAGGAGTCATCCGGTTGTTGAGTTGCACAACTGCGTCTTGAAACCAGTACTTGATGTCAATCTTCTTCACCTGGTAATAACGCGCCAACAATTGGGTCAACAAATTGAATTGGTGGTCCAAGTTGTCGGTGTATGTTTTGCTAGTGATAAGCTTTTTATAAGAGTCCAGAAGACCCAGTTCAAGAGTGGGACGAACCTCCATGTACCCCAGGGTGATCGCTTCGAGCAACAGTAAAGGGGCCAATCCCACCAGTTGGTAAAAGTACATCTCTGGGGGCAAGCGCTGCAGCACGACGTCGTGAACGTTGTTGGGTACTTTCACGCGCTGCTCGCCATTGTTGTCTTCGACAAAGTCCGGGTTCACCGCGCATCCCAATTTCAACATTTCAGTCAGATATGGTTCAACATAGCCCTCTTTGTTGAGAACGGGTGCAAAATTGAGGGCTGCGTGGCCCTTAAAATACCACTCCAACAACTTCGGGTCATTCATCAGAGCGATGTAGCCATACAAATCATTTTGGTGAGCATGGAAGCTGTTGTGGTAGATAATGTCCAATCCAAGCTTGAAGTACAGCAACTGGGGGTATGGTTGAATCTGATTGGGTTTTGGCAAAGGTGGAAAGTTGGGAAACGTATGAGGCTGAACCGTGCACCCAACCATCAACAGCAAATCAATGAACTGGCGCTCAGAAAGCTGTAACTCACTAAGAACTTTTTGCTTATCAATGAAGCGGAAGTCTTTCAGCTGAAATTCCATCCCAAGGATAAATTTGTCGATTTTGGTCAATAACAAATCAGTAGAGCCATAGATGGCATCCACCATCCCCGCCTGGTACAAGTACAGCAATTGAAACAGGGCGTCGTATGGGGATATCAAGTAATCGATCCCAATGTCAATGAAATACTTCACGAGATCGTTAATCATTGGCCGCAAAGGAAGTGGATCCGTGAAGATGCGGAACGACTCCATGCTATTGTACTGGTACATGGGTTTTGTCCCCATCTTGACCCAGGTAGCGTCCAAGTGTTGCTCCTGTGCCAGCAACTCGTTGGTGGCATACCGATGTTGCTGCAACTGGAATGACAACCCATTGATAACAAAAATGGGCTTAATATTGAATTCACGAAACACCGCAAGGTCCAGAACAATGTAATCTTTGAGCGAAGCCGGGACACCGCCGATACCCGCTAAGAACGTCTCTTTCTTGAAGGTGTAAATGCGCAGCAAATAGTGGTCAACGTCTATGCCCACAGTGGCATTTTGGAGAATCTCAATGGACAGAGCATTTGCCAACTTGCGTTCGAACAAGTACGACTCCAATGTTTTGATTGGCATGGCGTCAAGGTTGGTGGCTAATTTTCAAATGTTCGGATTGTGTATACTTGTAAGCGCGGTGAGCGCACGACCGTGTCCGCGAAAACTGCAGAAAGTGGTAGCGGGGTAATTGTAGGGCGACGGCGTTAGTGCGTGTGAGCTCAAGCTGGTGTGATTGCCGGCCGTCGCCCGTATTGTTGAAGTCGCTCGTGCGTTCATGATGAGTTTGCTTGTGCAAAATTGTTGATTTTTTAAACAACTTCTTTATATGAGAAATAGGGATTAAGGTTCAAGGATGTCGCGTTGGAAAACCAAGTTTAACCAGTCATGGTAACACAGTCTTCTGATCTTCAAAGAGACAAACGATAATGTTAGCAGTGAATTCTTCACTATACAAATACATATGGACCAACTCCGTGCACACTACTCCTCCCCAAATAAGTTATCAAGGGCTCCATTCTCCGTAAACGGATCATTCATCACATCACCACCAGTGGATTTCTTTGTTCGGGCGGCAGCTCTCTCGAGTTGCTTTGAACGACGTGCCATGTCATCTTGCGCTGCGATAGGGGCGTCGCCATCAGTCAGGGTACGGATCAATTCCATGAGCGAGCCTCTTTGCAACTTGAGATTCTTGGCGTTGACTAACATGTGTTCAAATTTCGCCAAATGCGTTGTGTTGACATTTGGCAAATATTCCATGAGCGCCCGGGCTGGATAGTCCGTCTTCAGCCGGAGTGTGCAATATATGGTGGTCAAAGTAACAGCTGCTTCCGAGTGAGTTTCGTAAAAGTAATCATCCTTCAACACTGTCACCAAGGCCTTGATCAAGTGATCGCAGAGGAAGCGGTCAACCTCGTCGTCTTTGAGCAAAATATCGTGCAAGATATTGCGCACGATGAGCACCGTATTGAACAGACATTTTGTGTCCTTGAAGGTGATAATGTCGCAACACAACTGCAAGAACGGTGCCATCACTTCCTTGTTTTCAATCACAAGTTTACGACAAGCGACCTGAGTGTCTGTAACCGTTTTTGCCAGCAATTGCAGCACCACGTCCATCAAAAAACGAACCACTGTGGCAGTAAGTTGACGTAACATATGCTCCTCCATCATTTCTTCGGAGAGAGCCTCGTCTCCTTCGCGGTCCTGAAGCTGCAACCCATTGTCGTACACACGTTTCCACCTCGACACCAACAATTTGTCCAAATCACGGAAAGCGGGAGGCAACAACTCCGCCATGAACACGGGAACATGTTTCGGAGGACAGTATTTTACCACCAGCCGTAAGCAACTATTAATCATGTGTTTCCACAGATGCAAGGTGATTCCAACGGTATCGCCAGCAACAGCACGCCATATCATTCCGCCAACGTTGGGAAGCTCGTAGAGAGTGTCTTCAAGCTGGGCAAGGGAGCCTATTGTCAAAAAGGCATATTCGCGTGTGTAGCGAATAAGATGTCCCACCAGATCAGCGAAGTCACGCAAAGTGAGAGCGGCTTTCACGTTCTCTTCAATGAACATCTCTTTGCTTTGAATCAGAACTCCCTGCTGCCAAAAGCGTTCAAGACAAGAATCGCGAACAAACAGTTGGACCAGTGAGGGTAAATCCTTCCAGTTTTCAGGATTGTGGTAAGCTTGAATTTGCAGGAGAAGTTGGAGGATGTGGGGGATAATGGGTTGAACTCGCGGTTTCCATAATTTGAGCAAATTGAGGTACTCCGGCAGATCATGTGCCAACTTTTCAATCAGGTACTGAATGAAGATGCGGGTAGCTCTGATCGGGAATATCAGCAGCCAGTGGTCTTTGAGTCGGTTCTTGAGTGCTCTACCCTCATCGTCCATCTGCACTTCTAATAAATTAGTCGAGCCATCAATCCCGCGTCCAGCAAAGTACAGAGCAATCTCTACTATCCCCATGCGCTGCATGAACCAGTGGAGATCCATCAAACCCTTCTCAGTGTCAGGTGCCAGCCATGCCGCGAGTTCGGGGTCGACAATCTTTCCAAAGAGCTCATCCTTGTTGTTGATCAGCAGCCGCAGGGCAATAACCAACAAAAACGACTTAAATGCAACAACCTCGTGGTCAGTAACTTTGTTCAGAGAGAGGATGGTAGCTATTACTGCCTCCAAGTCTCCAAAGATATTCTTGAGCAGTTCAGGCATTATGTATGCTAGTCGGTTGAGTTCGGTACCACACAGTGTGCGCAAATCGCGAATCAATTCTTTCTCCTCATCAGTAATGCCACTGGGGTAATCGAAAGTTGCTGTGCGCAAGATGCGTTCCAAAACCTTGAACATCAATGGCCCTTGGTCTTTGAGAAGAGGAGCAAATTGGACAAGGGTTTGCACTTGCTTGCGAATAAGCAAAGGCAGTGCCAACTCCATGGCCAACAACCGTTCACCCAACAGCTCCACGTGTTGGTTGAGCCGCCCGTTCACAGCCTCAAAATCTTCGCCAGCATACCAAATCCGCCAACGCAGAATGCCACGAATACAGTTCTCAATCACGTTGAACTGGGCAGTACCATGGTTGAGAGCACGCAGCTTCTCGTCCAAACGGTATTGGTTGATACACTCGGCTCCTAATTCCAGCGAAAAGAAGAGTTCGAGGCGCCCCTCAAGCCACGCCAACCCTTCCTCGGGCTTCTTGCACACCAGTATTCTCACAATGTCCTCGCAAAATTTTTTGTAGTTGCTGAGGAACAGAGTGGCATCGGGCAGAGAATCAAAATCGATATCGAGGAAGGCGCGCAGGGGGCTGTCGGTGTCATGCTGATAGTTGATAGTGCGGTTAGCTGCAAGCTCGAGCAAATCCGGAATGATGGCCACAATGGGGGCTCGCAGCAGCAAATCGTCGTATCGCAATATTGTCACCCACATTTGCAACAGGAGGCCCAGCACAATAAGCGATGGGTGGCCGGTGGTTGCAAGAACAAGCCGCAAATAGCCGTCAACATCCAGCTTTTCCCACGCCACTCTCTGCTTCAGACTGATGTTCAAGAACTCCAGCAACAGCACAATCATCTCCACCGACTTTTTCACGAGGGCATAGACTTGTTCATCAATATCGTCGGGGTTCAACTCCAATGACTGGTAAAACGCAGTCAACTGGGCAATACCGTCTGTTGTAAAGACCAGGCCCACAAAGTAATCGAAGTCGTCATCGGGATAGCTTCGCGTGAACAAAATGTGGAGACAGTCGATAGCTGCTGTCTTGATACGGGTGTCGTCCACCGTCAAGATGTTGAAGAGGGTCTGCATCACCTTCTGCTCACGTAGAACTGCCGGCTGCACCCAGTGCAAGCAAGTTTTGAATGTGAAGAGAATCTTGGGCACAAAAGTTTGGCATTGGGACAGACTGATGTCGTTGTTGCTCAAACATTCGACAAGAAAACTGGCCCAGGTGGCGAACCACCCTTCCTTCAGCGCTTTGCATCGGGCGTAGTGGGGAGCGGGCTCGTAGATGGTGTCCAACACCGAGTCCGGGGTGACAATGGTCATCGCTAGCTGGTTCAACACCGTCAGGCGAAGAGCGGCGGTGGGATCCTCGAGAATGTAGATGTCCTCAAACAACGTGCGCAAGATGATGAGCAGAAGGTCTCTGGTGGCCTCCAGTGCCTGCCACATCTTCCAAAGCTCGCCGTCCATTCCCACCCACGCGGCATCGTCGTCAGCCCCCTTCAAGAGACCCTGGCCCCACGCGATTTTGGCAATTGCCACCCACAAAAACGCCACCTTCTCTTTGATGTAGTGCGGGTCCGCGGGCGTGGTCTTGTTGGCAAGCTCGACAACCCACATGCGTAATGCAGAAGCCTTGTCGGCCTCGAGGGTTTGGTAGCGGGAGCGAATGGCATGTTGTAAGAGCAGGAGTCCGTAGTGACGTACCACGTAGTCCAGACCGTTGTCTGGTAACGCTAACTGATAACCCCAATATGGCAGCTCTTCATTTCGCTTCACTGTCTCCAAAAAAGCTTGGGCCTCTTGCCGCTGGGTGTTGGTGCCCTTGGGATTGTAGATGGCCTCTAGCGCCGCAATGATTTGGCTGACCCCGCTGCTGTCCATTGGGGTCTGTGGTGTAAAAACTAGGCACCGGTGTTGTCAATCTGCGGCCTTTTTTCGGTGGAAACTTTGCATCAGGCGCGAGGGGCGTGGGCGGCTTACAACAGATCGGGACTCCTGCTGACCTGTGGGTCTGTATCGGGGCCACTGGGAGGGTGAATCGTTTGGCTGTGGGGTGGCATGGTGGGAAACTGTTTATTGAAGCGTTCTTGGGCCCAGAAACGCGTTATTGAGCGTGTTGAATGGGTTCTGCTAAGGCCACCTGAAGCCTACATGGCGCGCTGTCGGTGTTAGTATAGCGATGTAGACAGCACCTATGGGGTATTTGTTCTCCCGTGTGGACGCCATTCACGCTTGGAGTAATCCGGGAAGTCGGTATTTTGGTGTCCTGCATATACTACGGTAACCCGGTCTCTATCTACCAAACAAACTTTGTCTTACGATATACCATGCATTATAAGTAGAATTTTTTCTTGTCGCGCTCCATGTCAGGACGATGCTCCCACACTGTGTCACCCCGCAATCCCTTTTGCAACCGACGCAACTTCAACGTGAACTGCGGCCCTAGTTCTTGCAAGCCCACCTTTTCTTCGTTGCGGAACACGTACCGATGACGGCGGAAAAATATGTAGTCCCGCTGGTTGTGTAAGGTAATCACCTGTCGCCCTACCAATTCGGGATCTTGAGGAAAAATCAGCTGAAACAACCGTCCCACGGTTTTTCCCAATCGAGTGCTGAAGTTATTAAGAATCAACTCGGGGGTGTGATCGGTAGCACGGCCATGGCCCTTGATCTGAGCCGTATCCACCACCAGCAGAAGCGAAAAGTGAAAGGTGGGCCCTTCAGGCAAATGCATAAACGTTATTCCGTTCACCTTCTTTTTGTCCTCGTCGATCACAATCAAGTCGGTGTATTCACGGGCAGCACAGTACTGGGCCATCTCGACCATAGTGTACTCGGACTTGCGCTTGATGAAAGTAGTGTTGGGTAAGAAATCAAGCAAAAGGTCGGCAAACTCGTAGGCAACTTTCTTTGCCAGAGGCAGCGTGGTTAACAAAATCTTGGGAGGTTTGCCACTGTTCAAAAAGAAATCGAACTCGTCTTCTCCCTCGACCTCTGCTGCAACCGTTTCGTCGTAGATCCGCTTTGATTCTAACGTCTCCGGTACGTTCTCAGCGAGTCGCTTCTCTTTGAGGGAAGGATCAGCTCGTTCCTCTTTCAGACGCTCATGACGGAATTTGTGACGCTCTTTGTCCTTCTCGGCTTTTAGTTTGGTAAAAAGCTTTTGCCGGGCTTGCTTGTTTTTGATCCTTTTCAATTGCTCGGCGCTCATGGCAGGAGGATATAGTTAGCGATGCCCTTGGTTATCGACAGAAAGATCATGTATGAAACTTCCTGCGATGTTCAGCTGTGCTCGTAACCATTTTTGGGAAGCGGTGGAGCGTCAGGCATTTTAATACATTTTACACAGAGCAGACTCATTCTTTGCTTCATCAGTGCTTCAGGGCTCCCTTTAACTGGCTCACCTACGGTGCAACTAACGTCGAGTCTTTTAGACTGCCTTGTGGCCGTCTGCAGGTCGCCCGATAGAGTTTGAATAATTACCAAAGAACGCATCCAACCCACCCCGCGCGAACAATGAGAACGGGACAGGCTTGGAACCGACAGATTCTTAAACAGCAATGGCTTAGCCGTGACAACCTATCCCTTGGTCTCACCGGCCACTTCTTGCAGCTTTGCCAAAAAGTCACTGGTGTCTCACCCGCGAACGCGACGCCCTCATACTGGTTGACTCGTGGAAGCCACTTTCTCTATAACGTCCAGCTGAACATCGACTTGGGAATTGATGGCTACGACAATTACCAGGCGCCGATGGATTGCGACTCACGACCTCTTTATAGGCGTCGGTTGTGGGGCAAAGGCACAATAAATTTTGAACACCTCACCAAGGACTTGTCCTTGGCTCTGGAGTTGAATTGTACGGAGAGCATCAAAAGCGCGCGCACAATAGGTGACTCGACCTACGTCACGATCAGTAGGCACTTTACAACCAACTCGACGCCCATCTTGATTGAGCTGCGTACCCTTGTCTACACCAACCAACCCTTCGTGTCTCCGGCCACACAGAGGCCTGTTATCGATTTCGCGAATACTGTGAGTCTTCCGCTCAACCTTGATCGTAATGATATCACCAAGTTCAGTTTTTTGACGTTCAATCTCCACAAGATTCACTTGGACCGCGAGTACTGTCGCGGCTACGAGGGTCTCCCCGATGCCATAGTTCAAGGGCCCTTCATGGTGTCGTTGATGCTATATTGGATTGACAATCTAGTTGGCCCCGTCTCGTCTTTTACCTATCGCAACCATGAACCATGTTTGGTAGGTGAGGAGGTAGTCCTAATTTGTCGCAAGAACGAAGGCCGCGTGGAAGTCATCAACCCAGCACTGAACAAGGTTTACGTGACTGGCGTGTTCACGACGATGAAAGACGCTTGAGTGGCTTTATGCAAGGCATACAGTCTCGTGATCACGCTACCACCCCGGTCCTGACGATTATCGTATCTAAGCGCTAGCGCTTCACGGCGCTAACGGCGGTATGCGATTATGCATGATGATTTTTGCGTATGGGGTACACTGCCGGGATTTTAAAGCCGAGAAAGGCTCTTGACCATAGGTTTCCAGCAGGTGGAATCCCAAGTGTACCGGTATATATACATCTATAATATCGAAGATCGATCTGGCTGTCTGGCATCGCCAACGACAACCCTACACCGCGCATGGTTTTGACCCCAGACTATGATCACACCATTGAAAAATGCCGTGCACCATGCCGAAAAGCTGCATATACATCGCTATTTAATCTCTAGTATTGCGTTCAGCAAGAGGCAAAATGAAAAGCGTGGTTATTGTTGGCAGCGGCGTGCTTGGCTTGTCTACTGCGTGGGCAATCAAGGAGTCGGACCCCTCTACGCATGTTGTGGTGATTGCGAAATACGGTCCCCATGTACGGTCCATGAACACGTTGATGACCAACGAATCTACCTACACCTCGCCTTGGGCCGGGGCTCATTACCGGCCGTTCCCCAGCAAAAACCCCCAGGAGGCTGTCGAAGCCAAGCTCACCCGCGTCACGCAGGAACGGTTCCGAAAACTCGCAGAGTCCAACCCGGAGCTGCTGGTGAAATTCATTACCGGGGTGGAGTACTTTGAGGCCCCCGACCACTTCTACAAAGAGGTGGCTGCTGGCTACCGCGAGGAAATCGACAACTTCGAGGTGCTTCCGCCGTCTGAACTTCCCGACGGGGTGGAGATGGGGACTCGCTACAGAACATGGGCAGTGAACTCGCCTGTGTACTTGCAATGGTTGTATCGCAAGTTGTTCTACACATACCTCGTGGATTTCGTGGAAGCCGACTTGAAGTCGTTGCGCGAAGTCAATGACTACGTCCGGGGCGATCCCGTGATCATCAACTGCCTGGGTCAAGGTTTGCAGTACGACGGAGGCTATGACCCGATGTCCTACCCCATCAGAGGTCAGACCCTCTTGATTCGCCCACCCCCGGGCAACAAGTACGCGGACGCCACCGTGACCCACCAGCTGGCAGATGGCATGTGGACATTTTGCATTCCGCGTCCACTTGACGGAGGGATGATTTTGGGTGGCACCAAGCAGGTGCGTGACACCTACGGAGGGGTGCGCGACGAAGACACTGCCTCGTTGAAGCGCCGGGGCGCGAAGTTGTTCCCCGAGTTGATGCGGAACGGCGAGTTTGACGTGGTCAACATCAACGTCGGGTTCAGACCAGCTCGCGAAGGGGGTTTGAACACTCTGCTCGAGCGTTGTCAGGACCACCCTGGGCGTCGTAACCATGTCATCAACAACTACGGTGCGGGTGGCATGGGCTACGAGCTCTCGTACGGGCTGGGCATGGAGGCCGTCAAGCACTTGAGATCGTTGAGCCTCACACCCAAGTTGTAACGACCGGTACATAACGACTGGTACATAACTAGCGGTACATAACTAGCGGTATATCCCCGGTATTAGTATCATCGAATATCAGTATCTTCGAATAGCATAACCTCGTGATGGCACCTCGTTTTTCCACCGCGTAGCGCGTCAGTAGTGTGCGCGCGTCCGCACCAAAGATAAACACCACGGATCTCGGTGCGCAATCGGGTCGGATGAGCGATATCTCCCTATTCCAGGACCACAAAGAGAACATCCAGCCCGTCGCAGGCGGGCGGCTGCTAAAAAAGCTAGCGGCACTGCTTCGTTTGGGCCTGAGGCTGAATCTAGACGAGGACACCCGCAGGGACCGCGACCACTTTGAGGCGCAACTAGCGGGGCTCGACGAGATGGACGATCCGCTCCTGGTGTTTGTCGACTACGTCGCGTCCCTCCGCTCCACTTTTGCCTACAACCTGAAACACCCCGAGCTTGTCGAGGTTTTGGAGACGGCCACCCGGCACTTTATGGAGGACAAGAGCTACGCCAACGACATCCGCTATGTCCGGTTGTGGTTGGAGTGGTGCCGTCTTCTGGACGTACCGCGAGACACCCTAGCGTTCATGGCCCACCATGGCGTGGGCGAGCGGCTCGCGTTGTTCTACGAGGAGTTTGCCCGACACTTGGAGGTGGCAGGGGCGTTTGCGGACGCGCATGCCATCTACCAGCGGGGCATTGCGTTTGAGGCGCGTCCGTTGGCCCGGCTAGAACGCAACTACCGGCAGTTCCGCCAGCGGACCGAGGGCGTCGAGCCCACGGAACGACCTGCCGCTTTGGGATTGAAGCGCGGACACACCGAGCTGGAAACAGCAGACATAGGCGTGATGGCTGGCCTGGTGTCTGCTTCTCCGTGTTCCAAGCGCTCCAAGATCGCTGTGTTTGCTGACCACGTCCAGCGAGGTACCATAGTCGACTCGATCGCACGTGCCGCGTCGTTCGACCCCTTTGCCAGCAACTTGAACACCCGGTTGAAGGAAAACGTGGCGCGGCCGACGCAATGGACGGGTGCCACCATCAAGCAGCACACGCCGTTGGAGTTGGGGGGCCGTCACAAGATCTCGGTGTACGTGGACGAGGACCCGGAGCGGCAGCCGGCCGCCACAGACGTGGTGCCACCGGTGGGCCCGCGCTGTGTGGACGAACGCGTGGCGGATGGCATGGTCACCGTGTCCCAGGTCTCCGGGAAGCACGACGAGCGACTACAGTTCAATCTGCGCCTCTTGCAAAAGAGCTTCGCGACAGAGCTTTGCTCGTTGGAGTTGTTGTTGGCCACCGTTTCCACCCACGCGCACCCAAAGGCCGGGCTCCAGCCTCTGAGCTCGAGAGAGGCCGCTTCCACCATACGAAAACCACTCGAGGAAACACCCGTAGACCCCGAACCCGTGCAGCTTTCTCAGGCCACGATACCCGACAACTTCTCCGGCGACGACAGCCACCCATTGGCGTTGCGGCCTCCGTCGGTAGGGCGTGTGCCGGGGTCGCCTACCACGACGTTCTTTGGCAAGGACACGAAGAAGGAATTGTTGGGAATGTACGACGTCGGGGTCGATTTGCACGACTCTGAGGAGGAGGACTTGGCCATTGCTGGAGCCTACCAACCGACTCTCACCAACTTCACCGACTACGTCACTGAGCTCCCCCTCACGGGCCAGCAAGCCCTGCCGCGGCTACCGCACGAAAACGACCACGACAACGACAGCGCCTACGGCGATTACGCCTATGGCGAGAACGTCTACCATGAGAACGTCCACCACGAGAACGACGGCGTAAATGACGACAACCCGAACTTGACGTCTGAGGTCACGCCTGTCACCGAACACTCTCTGCTGTTTGTCATGAATCCAGAGGTGCCGTTGGCAGAGGTGGCCATCGTCGATGTCTCCGACTTGTCCCTGCGCAGCCAGCAGTTGCTCAGCATGCGTCCACTGACCTGCGAGGGTTTCTACGACCATTCCTCGAAAACGATCAACCGGAGCCGCAACTTTGTCAATTTGTTTCTTCTCGGAAAGCCCACCCCGGCGCTGCTGGCGCTGCTTATCGACTTTTGCGGTGATTCCTTGTACCTGATCAAAAGTGAGTTGGGCCGTGGGGGCTACGGGGTGGTCTATTTGATTGAACTGTGTTTGGATGGCACCTATGGTGCGTTGAAAATAGAGAAACCGGCTCTGAAGTGGGAATACTACATTCTCAGCCAGATTCAAGCCCGGGTGCCCGTGGTGTCGCGGCCATTTTTTGTTGAGCCGTACAAACTCCATCTCTTTGCAGATGAAAGCTACTTGTTCATGAGCTACTGTCCGCAGTTCTCCATGCTCGACTTGGTCAACCACTATCGCGAACAGTCGCAGGCAGTGGAAGAAGCCCTTGCAATCCACTTTGCGATCGAGTTGCTCAAGGCCACAAGCGATTTGCACGAGGCTGGGGTGATCCACGGGGACCTCAAGCCTGACAACTGTATGGTTAGAATTCTGCTCCAGCAAGCGTCGATCACATTGATTGACTTTGGGCGTGCTGTCGATGTAAAGAACTACGGAGAGAGCGTGGAGTTTGTGTCCAAATACAAGCCCACGAAACAGGACTGTCCTGCGATGAACGAGGGGAAGCCGTGGAGCTATGACGCAGATTATTTTGGAGTGGCTGCGATTCTTCACACGTTATTGTTTGGTGAGTTCATCAAAGTGACCAACCGTGCAGGACTCTGGGAGCTTGAGAAACCTTTAAAACGCTGGTGGCAGAGTGAGCTCTGGACACCGCTCTTCCGCTTGTTGTTGAATCCATACTCTTCGGGTCAACCAAAGACACCACTCCGCTCAGAAATTGATTTCCAGGTGCGCAAGCTCGAAGCGTGGTATCTGCAGAATAGTAAGCATTTGCCCAGCGTGTTAACGCTGTTGGAGCATGATTTAAATCTCAAGCGGCGAAACCACGAAAACCGATGAATGACATACAAGGAGTAAATAGCAAGTGCATCTTTAGGTAAAAAATGGAATTGGGTACTTTAAGACTACAATACTTTCACCACCGTTACTTATATTGCCCCTGTTTTTGAAGTTACTCAGATGTTTCGTCTTCGGAACCGAGCGGGAAAATTCGTTGTTGATTAATAGTCAAGTGGAAACAAGCACGGTGGTTGTAAAACCGGTATTGTATAGCCCAAAATTAATGTATTAAAAGTCCGAAATATTTAGAAAATAACGAAATCACCCAACTTACAAGAGGTTGAAAGCGACAACACCGGCCAAAGCGAAGGGCATGGCACGAGCGGCACCGTTGGCGGTCTCAATGGTAGGAACCTTGGACTCGCCAGCGAGGGTGGGGGAGGGGACCTCCTCCTGAGTGGTGGGGGCGGGAGCCTCAGTAGGGGCGGGCTGCTCGGAGGCAGGGGCGGCGGAAGAGGGAGCGGGCTGCTCGGGGGCGGCCTCAGTGG